>JAXFYN010000058.1:742178-827218 GCA_036172215.1 Camellia granthamiana | reverse complement strand
ACGGACACGGACACGGACACGGGACACGTCAATTTTTAAAAAATGGGGACACAGACACGGCAGGGGACACGGCAGATTTTTTAATTTTTTTATAAATATTTTTATTTTAATACATATTAATTATTTTATTTATTTATTATATTTTTTAAGTAATATGTTCTAATTAATTTTTTTATTTTATTTTATATACATGTTTATTTATTTTTATTAATTTGTATAAGTATATATAATATAATAGTTATATAATAATAACAGTGGCATCCTTTATAACTATTATAATAATAATACTTTTTGTTATTATTATAATATAATAATAATAGTTATATTATATATATATGAATCCAGCAGAATAAAGAAGATGAAGACGCGACTGAGAGAGAGGAAGAGGCAATCGATCGCGATCGCGATCGCGAGGGAGAGAGAGCTCGTCGAAGTCGAAGGGCGACTAGATGGTGAAGGGCGAAGTCCAGTCGCCGAAGTCGAGGAGAGAGAGAAGGTTTGTTTAATCCAGTCGCCGAAGTCGAAGTCCAGGTTTGTTTAATCCAGTCCAGTCGAAGGGCGACTTTGATCCAGTCCAGTCGACTCGCCGGCGACCTCGACTTCGAAGTCCAGGTTTGTTTCAAGACCTTTACCCTTCTCCTTTTCTCTTCTTTTTTGCTGCCTGTGTTCAGATTTGGACACGCGTGTCCAGATTTGGTGGACACGCGTGTCTCCGCCGTGTCTCCACCGTGTCCCCCTGCAAAAAAATAATTAAATTAAAGGGACACGCCACCCGGCGTGTCCCGTACGTGTCCCCGGCGTGTCCCCGTGTCAGACACTGCCACGGCATGGAATCTGCCGTGTCCATGCTTCATAGCATTTCAGGACCTTCCCCTCTCATACCCAAGTTCCCGAGTCGAGACAACTTTGGTGATGACGGACATGTGGCCTTTGGCACGAGTCAGAGTTTCTTAAATTTTTCAAAAACAAAATATTTAGGTGGCGACTCTATAATCTGGTAAAGCAGTCTAGTTTTGGCATTATTTGATCTAAAATCAATTTTCCAAAATGATTTGCCGGATTTGACTCTTTGGTGTTTATCAGTTTCACATTGCACTTGTGAGACTAGATTCAGAACCGTGACAGAAGTCCGAACTGTAGGACCAATTCGAGCTCTCCGACTGGGGGCGCGAAAAAGTCGAGCTATAATGGGCTGGTATTTTTTTCTTTTTATTTTTTTCCCTATTTTGGGCTGTTGTTCTGGTGTTGCTCTTGTTTTGGTTGGTGTCTTACCAACTTCTTGTATGCTAGCAGATGATTGGGCTCACTAAATAGTGCGAACATAGTCGGGATTATTTTGGTTTGCTATAATGCTTGTGCATTCAACTTCTTTATTGATGTAAGCTTCATCTTTTTCCTCAATAAAGTTTCTTTTATAGATAAAATAAAAAATAAAAAAATCATCAACAATGACGAGCGTATTTACCACCAAGGTTGATAGTTCTAGTAGGTCGAAACAAATCTATATTCAAAAGTTGTAATGGTCAACATAGAGAAACAATATATATATATTTTTTTATTTATTTAAAAGAGGTATTGACATGCATCACATAATTTATTTTTTTCAAACTCGTTATTTGGAAGTCCAATTACTAAGGCCAAGTTTGGCATATTGCAAAAAAGCCAAAAAGTTACTCAAAAAGTTAAAAAGTTAACACTATTCACTAAAAGTCAACAATTACGACTACATGACTCCCAATTCTAATTTTTCCCTACAAATCAATTTTTATAATTTTTTATTACACGTTTTTCCATAAAAAGTCAAAAAGTTAACCCAAACATTCATATTTTCTTCCTCAATTTTTTATTCCAAAAAGACAAAAAGTGCACTTATTTAAGACATCCCAAACAACCCTTAAATCTTTTTTCGAAAGCTTTGAAATCAAATCCATACAACCATGTGTAGGACGTCTATGCCATAACCAACTAGCATCATTCATAACAAATAAACATTTAACATCACAAGATGATATATCATTGGGATCAATAGTGTAAACATTCTCATGTCTATGACCAATAAACAATATTTTATTACCCTTTTTATTTTCTATGATGCAATGAGTATGCTCAAAGATAACTTTATTTTCTTTATCTTATAATTTGCTGATGTTCAGTAGATTATGTTTCAATCCGTCAACAAGCAAGACTTTTTCAATAATAGGTGAAGGACTTTTACCAACATTACCACTGTAGGAAATACCCCCCGAACCATATTACTTCCATCATCCAAAATGGTTGCAAGAAGAAAACTAAGTTTGCCTCAACTTTGTGGGTCATACAACGGCGGCAACCCACCATCGGTCCTACCCCCTAGAAAATAAAAACAGTCCCGACCTGTTGTGCACACAGTAACTCTTCCACAGTAGCAATTTATGATGGCACGATAAGACGACAACCAGTCCATACCAAGGATGATGTCAAAACCCGACATATCTAGTAGCACAAGATTAAAAGGAAGTTGGTGATTAGCGACTTCAATCATGCATCCACAACATCTCCGATTCAAGACAACATGATCCTCAATTGGTGACTCTACCGTAAGTGAAGACTCTAGTTCAATCTTTAAGCCCAACATGGATGTAAATGCAGATGTTATAAATGAGTGAGATGCTCTGGTATCTATTAATACATTTGCCCAAGTATTATAGATAAGATATGTACCTCTAATCACCGATGGTCCAGAAGATTGCTCAGAAACAGTGGCTTCTGTTCGCTCCGATCACCCCTCAAAATGTATGCCGGTTGCACTGATTGTGCAGATGTGGTCCCTTGCACTGCCCTAGATGCTTGCCCCAACTGAACCGGCTAATGATTCTGTCTCTGACCTTGGCCTGCCTGATAACCTCCAGATTGTCGAGACCCTGAAGCACTTCCCGTATCGGCTAATTGTGGGCAAGACCTCTTCATATACCCCAATTGCCCACAACGATATCATGCAAGCGACTGGCCCCTCCCTTTGGATTGGCTCTGAGAACGAGCCGACTGCTGGTGGTTGAGATTCTGTTTACACTCTGATGCCTTATGACCTTGTTGGCTACACCTGAAACAAGTAATACGACTAGGACCTGTATTCCCTAAACTCTTCATAGAAACAGACCCCGAAGACTTGGTCTGTTGGGGCAAGGACTAGAAGGAAGAAGAAGAAGAATAGCCCTTGGACCTCTTAGAGGATCCCATGTCACCCCAAGATTCAGCATAACCCGACCTCTTATGTTTCAGCTCAAATTCCTCAGCTTCTAACATGATCTCTACATGAGTCATGACCTCAACTAGCCTATCATACTCTCTGAACATATTGCCCATCACCTTCATCAAGATCTTGGGCCTCAATCTCTTCTCAAACTCTTAAGTATCGGCACGCCTTGGTCCCCATGAGCTCGGGTGCAAAGCGTGCCAAACTAGTGAAAGTGGCCTCAAATTCTGCCACCAGTGTATCTAGTTGTCTAAGCTTCTTGAACTGTTTCCTCAACCTTTCCCTAATCGTGGAAGGAAAGAACTTCTCTTGGAAGGCATGGGTGACTGCCTCCCAAGTGTGCTCGACCCTAAGCTTAACAAATTTATTCATTATATCTTTGATCAATAAAAAAGATGGCATATGCGATATACATTCATAAATCATATATCCTGAATTTATAGCATATGATATGGATACATGATTTAAAGTAAAAGTAAACCAAATAATTATATGACCTAATGGCTACAATTTTCCAAGTCGATGTTTGGTTACAACAAAATGAGTTTAAACTCAACACAAGTAAAGCCCGAGGCTTAAACAAAAATAATTACATCAATATACCAAAAAATGAAGCCTTAAGTTCCAAGTCCTCCGAAGCTACGTCCTTGGTGGAGACATATCATCAGCACCTGAAAGTTGTTTTCTACATAGGGTGAGCTAAAACTCAATAGAGATACTCTAACACAGCATATGAATATTAGCAAAATTATAAGGTAAATGCATATGCATGTCATTTGTCAAACATTCCTAATTTTCCATATCAAAACAATGCAATGCCATATTATAAATCAATTCACGAAAAATAATCATTTTATACTGAAAATAGGGCAGTGGATACAAAACGCTAGGAATCTCTAGGTACGTCTGCCCGTAGGCTATACAACCACTACTAAAGCCATTTTACCGATACTAACCGAAAAGATTGACACCTAACTGCATGGGTTTTTAGATTTTCACCAAGGACACACAGGCCAACATCATAACCATAACCACACCCCATAACTAGATTCACCAAGGTATTCACCTCTTTTTCTCAAAACCTATACATTTACAATGTTTATTAAGAGATGATGCTCAATGCACAATGTATGAGAAATTAGTTTCAATTTAACCTAATCCTCATGCAATGTCTACAACAATCAAGACTATCCTTCACCGATAGCCCAAAATAGATATTTCTATTCAACAAATAGTTTTCAATCAAGAGATATAATTTCATCATTTACAAAGGGAGTGATGTTACATATCCAACTCCACCATTATCATCAACATAAACATTGTTCCAATTTCACAAAATCTAACATCATTTTCCATTCCCCTTCACAATTCCACATATCCAAAATTTAGGGCAAAACATCATTTTCGTACAAAATCAATTTTAAGAAAATTATCCATCATTTTAACATAACTCATCCATAACCATATCCCTACAACCATTTTCAAGAACCCATTTGGAAAACCCCTCTTTTGATTTCAAACTCAAACGTTAGCTTTTTCCAAAAATCCCAAAATCATTAACCCTTTTCAAAAACAAATAACTAAGCTAAATATCATATAAAAGAGCCAAAGAAATCCCTACCTCCACGTAGAAGACACGAGAAAATAGGAGTTGAACTTTGGCAGAGCCGAAAACAATAAATACTCTGATTGAAGCGAAGCCTTCGACGTACTCTACCTTTTTCTTCAAAGGACTAGGGTAAAGAAATCAACGGATTGAGAGTATTAAGAGCTAGAGTACAAGAGCTAGAGAGAGTGAAGATCTAGGGTTTTGAAATGTTTAGAGAGAAAGAGGTGAAAAAGTGACTGGAAATAGCCTTCTCTTGGACTGATATACGCATAGACCGCTCGAGCGCAAGAATGGTCGCTTGAGCGACAGACACAATAAGTGACACCACTCGAGTGACCAAAACCACTGCTCGAGTGAACAATGACCCCCTCTCAAAAGTTTAGACCTGCAAAAGACCTCTCGAGCGCAAGAAATACCACTCGAGCGAAGATATCAAACTCCAGTAGTTTTGCAGACTATATATGACCGCTTGAGCGCAGGAATGGTAGCTCGAATGAACAAGCAAAATTCTAGGCAATAATTAATTGAAAAACTAACTTCCCAACCTGTTTCAAACACAATCAAAAACTCCCAATAGCCAAACTCAACAAGCAACAAGATGGAAAAGAGATGAACAGCAGTAAAGTACATGGGTTCTTGGATCCAAAAGCAAGAAATGAGTCGGGTCTAAACCAGAATCGTTATATCACATTTGTCCAACATCAAGCACAAGACAGGGCAATTGGGTACTTAGATTCCTCACGCGAGTACCAACACCATACTCAACCCGTTTCCAAAACCTGACGTTACTACCTGGACTCATATGATATTTAACCCATTTCAAAGTTTCCAAACATCTAAGAAGTTGAATCCATCATGGAACAAAATCATGAAATGCAATGGGATGCATGAATTCCCAAATATTTCAATATACCGAAGGTTCATTCTTTACAATAATAAAGATTTAACATAGCCAATAATCAAAAAGGATAAAAAAGGTTTCCAATTTCCACATTCCCAATAATATCCAATTTCTTTCATCACTATAAAATCCTAAAATTGATCAAAATCAATAAACATACAGTTACTACTGAACATCAACTCAATATCATGATTCAAGGTCCGATTGAACAAAACTCCTTTAGATCAAAATTCAAAACTAGGGTTTAGTAAAAATTTTAGGATTTTCCCCTTACTTGCATTTTTAAACCAACTAATCCTCATCAACCACTCTATTTTCATTAATCATCCTAAAACCCTTAAAAGATTTGGGAAAAATGCCTATTAAACTTCAATACTTTATGCAAATCAAAATTATTCATCTCATACATCAATATAACTAAGAAATTGCCACATATACATCTCAAATTATAGATATACTAAGGCCTCGTTTGGGAACCCTCCATTTTAGCCAAAAAGTCAAAAAGTTACTAAATTAGCCAAAAAGCCAACAACCCATACCAAAAAGTCAAAGATTCTCATTTCCCTCTACTTTTTGCACATCTTTTCGTAAAAAGTCAAAAAGTTATCCCAAACATACTAGTTTTTTTTTAGCTCATATTTTAGCCAAATAACCAAAAAGTTACTAAATTAGCTTGTTCCCAAGCGAGGTCTAGAGAGCAAAAGATGAAGACCCAAAGAGAAACTTCGAAGAAATCAAGATCCAATTGGTCAAAGTGTTGATCTCTATGTGTCCTTACTTCCACTAAGCTTGCTCCTACTATGAGGGTCAACAACTGGCGACAAGGCTCTATCAACTCGGTTCCCCAGAAAATAGAAACGATCACCACCTGAAGTGCACACCGTAACACTCTGACGGTAACAATCAAACCGCTTGATAAGAATACAACCAGTCTATGCCTAAAATGACATCAAAACTCAACATATCTAGCAATAAAAAAGCAAACGGAAGTCGACGCCCGGCAACTTTAATTTCACAATCACGACAACCTCTGTCTAAATCAACTGTACCTCAAACAAGTGACTCTACTCACTAACCATACTACCTTTAACCCCAATGCAAAAGCAAATGCAGTAGATATAAATGAATGAGACGTACCCGTGTCTATTAATACATTAGCCAAAGAATTACACGCAACAAAAATACCTCTCACAACTGAGGATTCTGGCAACTGCTTTGGCACGGTAACATCATACACACGCCGTTGTGGCCCCTGATTAACTTCCTCCCCTCTCGGAGCATAGGCCTGTTGTACTGACTGAGCCAAAGTGGCTCCCTGATTAACTCGCGAAGCTTGGACTGATTGAGACTGCTGGTGGCTTTGAGTCTGTCTCGACCCTGATGCGCCAGATGCGCCTCCTAATTGTGGGCAAGTTCTCTTCATATGCCCCGGCTGACCACACTGATAACAATTAAACCCTTGACTTTTATTCTGAGAAAGACTGATTTTGAGATCGGTTAGGCGGTGGTAACATTAATTGCCCTTCTCCCTTCTGTGGGCATGAGAAGGCCTTGTGACCTGGTTGGCCACACTTGAAACACGAGAAGCTACTCGATGCACTTTTCCCCGGACCCGCACTACGTAAAGGAAAAGTGGATTTAGGCTGCTGTGGTTGGGACTGGGATGGATAGGTGTTCCTGCTTTTCTTGTTCTGCCTATAGTCTCCTCGAGACTTTTGGTCCCTAGACCTTGAACTCCGAAGCCTCTCCTCCTCGGCTTGTATGGAAATTTCTATGTGTTGCCGTCTCCACAAGACGGTCATATTCCCGAATCATATTTTCGACAAGCTTGAACATAATTTTTGTTTTCAATTTCTTTTCAAATTCAATGCAACGACGCTCTTCCGTTGCCACCCTTAGTAGCAGGAATCGTGCAACCAGGTCACGATTCTTACTCAGAATCGCGATTTTGCGCTTCCTAGGAAGAAACGTGTAAGAATCGCGTTTCTGTGGAGAGAGAAACGCGATTCAGTCCAAGATCAGATCGTAAAGGAGAGAGAGAGACAGAGAGACAGAGAGAAACCTGGTCTCGCGACTTCGACCTTTGCTCTAGCCCTAGCCCTAGCCTTCGACCTTTGCTCTAACCCTAGCCTTCGCCTTCGCCTTTTCTTTGTCTTCATCTGTGTCGATCATCTGTGTCGATCGCCTTCGTCTCGCCTTCGCCTTCGTCTTCGTCTTCGTCGTCTGCTTCTTCTCCTCCTCTCTGATTTGTTTCTCCTTCTCTCTGATTTGTTTCTCTCCCCCCACGCGTTTATAACATATAATAAATAATATAAATAAATATAATAAATAATATAATTTGTTATATAATAATAAATCTAATTAAATTATATATAATAAAAAAATATTTAATAAAATCTATAAAATGAATCATTCAATTTTTATTTTTTATTTATTTTTAAAATGAATGTTTATTTGTTATTTATTTTTAAATTTTTTATGTTATGTTTAATTAATTAGATATTATATAAAATAAAAAAATAATATAAATATTTTATAATAAATGAAAAAAATTTAATACAAGTATATAATTATAATATTTTAACATATGATTTTATATATATATTTTTTTTTAAATTTATAACATATATTTTCATTATCATTAGAGAAAAAAATATATATATAATCTTACAATATATTTTTATATATTATATTATTTAATATATATACAAACGCTCCCTATCAACGATTCTTGGAATGACTACGATTCCCCGCTCCCGCTCCCGCCCCCGCTCCCGCTTCGTGCAACTAAATTGCCACCAACTCTGGTGCAAATCTGGACAAACTAGAGAAGACCGCCTCAAACTCAGCCATGGGCATGTTGAGTTGTTTGAGGTCTTTAAACTCTTGCCTCAAACTCTCCCTAGCAGTGGGAGGCATGTACTTATCTTGGAAAGCAACCGCAAAGGCTTCCCATGTCGGCTCCAGTCTACCCTTGGCATATTTCCACCATTGACCCGCATCTCCCTTAAGGTAGTAACTCGCTAGAGTCACTCTTAGTTCACTATCTTCGATGTGAAGCATTTCAAACGTCTTTACAGTTTGTTCGAGCCACTCATCCGCTTTCTTAGGCTCGGGACCACCATGGAACTCATCTGGTTTGGCTCGCGAGAACTCTCTAGTAAGGAAACTCGCCCTCGACTACGCGATGTTCTCTCGGGCTTGATTCTCCACCCTTAACAAGTTCATAGACTCTCTTAAAGCCCCTACCATTTCTTGAGCTAGGGCCCCCATTGCGGTTTGACCCGCTTGTCCCACCTGCTCGGCCACATTAGCTTGGCCTGCTTGCTCGGCCATATTAGCTTGGCCAAACCCTTCTTCTTGCACTAGAACCCTATGGACCGGTACCTCATGCACACCTTGGCGAGCCCTACCATTCCTCCCACCTCTACTACCACGGCCTTGACCCCTTCCTGACATCCTAATAAAGGACACGAGAAATAATTTAGCACATTAACTCATGTGCTCGTAACTTGACTCGCAACGGTCGACTACAACAATTCTATATATTTTTCTACCATATACACAATTTAATTTCACTCCACATAAGCACTTGGTCATGTAAGCACATACGGATTATGCTCTTTTGATGAGATTCGTCCCACGAAAGACCAAGAATTCTTAGTAGAATGAGTATTGATCAAGTATCCTTTTAATAAGACCTCAAGGAATTTAACAGGCGCAAACATCCCAAAATTCCAATTCCAATCCCATACCCAGTTAGTCACATAAGCATGTTATCACATAGTCACAAAATGCATAACACTTCCTAAGCATGCTAAATGAACCCATTGTGGTTAAACAATCACTTCCCACGAGCTCCAAGTATTCAAACCCGGTAGCTCTGATACCAAGTTGTAATGCCTCAAATTTCTAGCTCAAATGATAAGACAACAATCATGGCTCTTTCAAGGAAAATCGAATATAAATCTTCAAACTTACATTACATGATACAATAGTTCTTCATGCAACAATACATTAATCCAACAAGTAAATAAACAAATAAATATCCCTGAGGGTTTACAAGTTTTCAAGGCTTGAGCTTGGTTTCACAAAACGGTTATTCAAACCCACACAAACACAGCCTTTGGCAGCAAAATGAGAGCATTGTACTCCCAACACACATACTTTTACGCTCCTAGTTGGGTGGGATCACCACATCTTTTCCTGCACAAAAATTTAGTAGGGTGAGCATAAAGTCCAGTAGGAAATTTTTAACAAAGTATATTCATTTTATACAAGTCTCGAGATGAAATGCACATGCCATGCTATGTCCTTTTTGAAGATAAATCACATTTTTATCTTTTGAAAACCATCATGCTCATTGATATTATGCAATTTCAATTATTCAAAACTTAACAATTTATTTCAAGGGTGGTAAATACGACTCTTGTAATTCTTAGGTCGGTGTCTACAAGTAGACTATACAAGTACTACCAATTTGCCATTTTTATCAGTATTAACTGGAAGGCTGGACACATGTAATCTGTCATTTTTACCAATATTAACTGGAAGGCTCGACACTTGTAATCTGTTATTTTTACCAACATTAACAGGAAGGCTCAACACCTATCATTTACACCAACTTTCAAGATTTACCACTATATTTACCCCAAAATCATTTCATGAAACTTGTTTCTCAACATTCTTTTCTCAATGCAAGTTTTCAAATCCAATTTCAAAGTTTAATGTAATCAATGAATTGATATGCCAATAACACAAGATGAATATAAATACTTTTATTCCAATTCATCATCCAAGAAATAACACAATTCCCTCTTCTTTAGTATCCTCAACAATTAGTCATTTCAAGACTATTTCAACGTTTTGAACAATAATTTTCAAAATGAATAATAATTTCCATATTCCTTGAAATTCATTATTTATATAAATAAGAAATTTTCCAAATATCCATTTATTTTGACACACAAAATAAATATAACAATATCATTCATGTATTTTTAGTCTCTTAAAAAAAATCTCCAAATTCTAGGTTTTCTCACCAAAACTATACAACTCAAATCTTTTGAAAGAAAACTTTCTAAAATTATCTTTTCTTCAATCAACGAAGATCAAAACCCATAAGATCATTTAAAAAAAAAAAGAAGACAAATCCACTTTCAAAATCGCTCAACTTTTTGAATCAACAATCAAATTTTCAAAACTATCGAAAGATGATTTTGAAAATCATATAGATCTTGCAAAAATATATATAACTCTAAAAAAATCCTTACCTCAAGTTTTGAAGAAAAAATGAGATGAAATCTCAAAATTTACGGTGTTGAAACTCGATCTCCACCGCACACAACAAAGCCCTCAAGAAGTTACACAACTTTAATGAAGAACTTCAGTCTAACTCCCAACGGATCTTGAGAAATCTATGTTTTGATCTAATTTGGCGTAGGGAAATGTAGAGAGAAGGGAGAGGAAATGTTTTTAGAGAGATATATACAAAAGTGATTTGAAATATCAGATTCATGAACTAATGTAACATGGTCCGCTAGTTTTGTAGATAGGTCAAACTTTTGAAACCAAACATTTTTCGCTAGAGCACATAAACGGCTGTTCGAGCGGACAAGCTACTTCTAATGTATTTTGCATTTTTGCTTCGGGGGCGCTGCCTCTCAACCCCGCCAGGGCGCTGCCCTCGGACCCACCAAGAGGCGCTGTCCCTTGGACCCCCGCGAGCTGACCGGGCAATTCGATCCCCGCTAGGGCGCTGTCCTTGGACCCGCCAAGGGACGTTGCCCCCTAGACGGGCGAGCTGATCGGGCAGCTCGATCCCCGACATACTTAGTGAAGTGGCAAAATTGGGATCGCTACGATGAATATTCCAACAAAATGTGTGAAATGCGTATTATTCCTTTCTCAAGCCTAAGGAATTCCATTCCATTATAGAATCACAATAAAATATTACCATTTAGCTACTACCACCATTCCCTTATGCTACCACCCTTCTTTTTTTTGATTAGCAACAAAGAAATTTTATAGATGAGTAATGAATTACACCATACATCAATACAAAGGATGGATGCACAAGCATAATAGCTAAGAAATATGATCCCAACTAGGTTGGCACCATATAACAAACCTAATCATCTGCAGCATCTCATCAAGCTGGTGAGCGACCAACCAAAACACAAACACAAAAAACAGCAAAAATGGCAAACACCACTAATCCTTAGCACTGATGCTCCCTGAATCACCACACTTCAGGTAAACCAAGTCCATAACCCCCAACCCACCAAAGCAGCAATTCTTCAAACTGACGCCCATATTGCTACAGCTGCAGCTCAGCAGGACAATGTAGATTACATACCAATTCCATGACAGAATATACTACTGCTCTCCCACCCTGTTGAAGAAATGCAGAACAGAGAATGTATCAGGCCCTTCCACAATGTTGCCGTTACTCTCCTGGGACATTTGCTCCTACTACCCATGCATCTTCACACCCAATCTGATTTTACAAGCTTTGTTTCACCGCCTGAAAATTACTCACAATATCATTTACAGAATACAGGCACCCAGAATTACGTGATTTCCACCAAAGTGCTAACCTGACCTTAATTGTCTCACATAACTCCACCAAATATGGATGCTTAGCAGAAAAAATACACTCATTTTTGCATTTCCTGACAAACCAAAGCACTGTTGAGGGAATAGATCTCCAAAACATCCTTTCTTTTTTATTAAAATTCCAACTCAACCACCATTGTATTAAACACTCTACTGAATCTGGTGTTACCCACTCCAGCCCCCACCACTCAATTATGCTTACCCACACCTTCCACACAAAAGGGCAGAACAATAAAAATATGATTAGAAGATTCCAAATCAGATTTGCAGAACAGAGTGTAAATCCACATTCCCCCTCAACACTCCAATTTGGTGCAGAAAAGCCTTTGTTTTAAGTCTACCCTTCCATGCCCAACCAAGTAATGAATTTTGGCTTGAGGTGGAGATAAATTGTTCCATATCAGTCCAGCAGAACTGAGTAGAGGTACAGAATCCATATCAACACCATTTATATGCACTTCTAACCCTGAACCCACCTATTGGATCACTCTTCCATTTCACAGAATGGTCAATCTCCATTCCTATCCTGGGCCCTGTTCCCAACAAATTAGTGAGTTTTTACTAACTCATCTTCTTCCCAAGCATGTAGATTTCTTCTAAAACTGAAGCACCACCTGTCTGAACTATCTTTTCTTGAGATTTGGTCTTTTGGAGAAGGCTCCTTTGCTGTGCATAACTGATAAAGTCTAGGGAATTTATTACAAATTGTAGGAAATTAATGTATTGATATAATGTTCTTATTTATGAAGACCATATTACACTCCTTATATAGGTGAGAGAACAAGAGCTACTATTTGTGCCACTAAGAGCCACTATCACCACTAAGAGCCACTATCTATATCCTTACATATTGTATACATCCACTACATCCACTATCTAGATCACTAACAATACATCCACTACATCCACTATCTAATATACACCTAACACACTCACATCTACCTACCACACTCGGTGTGGAGTTTTTACATTTACTTTCAATAGCCCCCCTCAAACTCAAGGGGGTTAGGAACTAACCAACTTGAGTTTGGAGAGAGTAACAAAACAGGAAAATAATCTGACAAATAAAATAAAAGTGGATAGAAGGACACGGTATGGTCGTGTCAGACCGTTGTAGAAGACAGTTTATGGGGTCATGTCGGACCGTTGGAGAAGACAGTTTATGGGGTCATGTCGGACCGATGTAGAAAACAGTTTACGGGGTCATGTCGGACCGTTGTAGAAGACAGTTTACGGAGTCTTGCTGGACCCTTGTAGAAAACAGTTTACGGGGTCATGTCGGACCATTGTAGAAGACAGTTTACGGAGTCTTGCTGGACCCTTGTAGGAAAACAGTTTACGGGGGTCCATGTCGGACCGTTGTAGAAGACACTATATGGCTGTGTCGAACCGTTGTAGCAGAGAACCGAAATTAAAAGCGGAACAGTTTACCGAGTCTTGTCGGACCCATATAGGAGCAGTTTAACTGAGTCTTGTCGGACCCATGAAGGAGCTAACCGGTATCAATGTCGGGACAGTTTTACCGAGTCTTGTCGGACCCATATAGGAGCTAACCGTATCAATGTCGGGACAGTTTACAGAGTCTTGTCGGACCCATATAGGAGCTAACCGGAATCAAAGTCGAGACAGTTTTACCGAGTCTTGTCGGACCCATATAGGAGCTAACCGGAATCAATGTCGGGGACAGTTTACAGAGTCTTGTCGGACCCATATAGAAGCTAACCGGAAATCAATGTCGGGACAGTTTATCGAGTCTTGTCGGACCCATGAAGGAGACAGTTTATGGGGACGAGACTCGAAAATAATCAGAACACCCAAAGGAGATGATGTCTTCTCTAAGAGGAATCGACAATACTAGAAATTGACTGGAATCTCTCAATAGCAATCCTTGACCTTCCATTCCTGTGACCATTATGCCATCCTCCAGCAGAAGGTCGTGAATATCTGGAAGGGTAAGTTTCTGAGAGTGACTGCAGACTATTTTCTGGTAGAAGCTACTTCATGTCCAAACTGAGGGTAGCTCGGACCAGCTCTATATGAAGGAATTGCTCTTTGAGAATGACTAGCATGGCCTTCCCTTGCACCCTGAATGGGCGGAGCAGGAAGGTACTGCAAAGACGAAACAAGATTTCTGCTTGAACGAGAACCAGGGTGGCAGCTACTAATCTCTGTGCCACTTCCTCTCTCAAGAAACTGATTGCTCTCATGGCCCAAGCCATTGGTACCTGCAGTTCGAATCCTTCCAGGAGCTGAAGGAGGCAAGGCATTAAAGTTCCACTCTGGAGTGGTTCATCAGTAACATTCATACTGGTCATGCCTACTGCTCCACGGTAGCTTGATGAATGGATTGTTGAATGGTAAGGATGAGAAGAATAGCTTGATGAATGAGTTCTCATTGGATTGGCTTCCAATCAAGTCTAGATCGGCTTCTTACATTCCTCACTGGATCTTCACCAGCAATTGAAAGGCTACCACCCCCATAATGAGGCAAGCCAATATGGCTAGAAGGAACATTTTGATAATCAGGCGGTGGGTTTTTCCAGCGATAACACAGAAGAACTAGAGGAACTTCCTGCACCATAGAATCTGCCTGTGCTGCCTCTTTCACAGGCTTCAGAAATTGCGGGACTTTTTCTTTTAAATGGCCCCCTTACACTGCCAGTTGCAGAATCTAGCAGACCCCTCTCATTTTCATGAATATTGCAACTGCCATAGTAATTAGAATGTGCATGACCTGCATTATTCTGCGGGGCCAGATATAAGTTTCCAGCAGCTGACGACTGCGGGAAGGGAACATAAGAAGGGCCTGAAAAAGCTGGTTGGAAAGGTGGTATTTCCGTGCTGAAATTTGAAGAAGGATGCGGAATGGCTCTGGCTTCTGAATTCCACTAAGAAGGAAAGTGTGCTCCACCCCTTAATATATTGTCAATTGGATAAACCAAAGAACCATTTTCCGGAGCAGCAGTCCTTCCCATGTGAATGTAGGACTGTTCTCCAGTTAAATGATTTCCATCATGACCTCGGTCTGTCACCATTCTGGATGAGTTCGGAAAGTGTCTATGATCCATGGCTCACTCAAAGTAGGAGATGGATCAAGTGCAGGATATGAACCACATATAAAACCTTGAGAATTAAAGGGTGCAATATTCTTCTTTATCAGTATCTAATTCTTCCACTGATTATAGTTTCGAACCTGTTACTTAAGTTGTACTTCAGCTATACAACAATATCAACTAGGAACATCTGGATGCACCTTTTTGAAGGTCGATCAACGGTTGAAACCAGCGGGTGAGAGGATCGGACGCTGGAGAAACAAGATCAGAGAAGGGTTTCTGAGAGATGCAAGATCTGGGTTTCATGGGGATTCACAAGAGCAACAGAATCAACAATGGCAAGTTCCTTCACAGCAACAACTCCAATCACAAGTTCAGCAAGGCATCCAATCACAAAATCAGCAGGGATTTGTATCGGAACACCAATCACAACCATCTTCTTCCCTAGCTGCTTCTCGGCATCAAGTGCAGCTGCCTCAGTTCTCTATGCAAAGTGGTGGGAAGTTTGGACATGCACCTTATAATGAAGCAGCATACAATCAGATAATGGAAAACTATTTCCGACAGCAGCAGCAGCAGCTGATTGTTCAACAACACGAGCAGCAACAACAATTTATGCAGCAGTTGCAACAGCAAGTTCAGGAGCAACCCCATCAACAGCAACCCCATCAACAGCAACAAGCACAGCAGTCCCAGCAACAGATTACTTCAACACAGATTCCGACTTGTAACGCTGCTGCTGCTGTTTGCTTTGCGATCTACAGAGGCTGAAATGAGGGGTAAGAGCTCAGCTATGGAAGAAGGTATGTGTAGAAACACAAGCGGAATCGGTTGAGGTCCGGCGGGCGGCCAAGGAAAGGTTGCCGCCCGCCAGAAGGCGAAGAACACTAGGAGCTTAACCTATTGCTCTGATACCATGTAGGAAATTAATGTATTGATATAATGTTCTTATTTATGAAGACCATATTACACTCCTTATATAGGAGAGAACAAGAGCTACTATTTGTGCCACTAAGAGCCACTATCTATATCCTTACATATTGTATACATCCACTACATCCACTATCTAGATCACTAACAATACATCCACTACATCCACTATCTAATATACACCTAACACACTCACATCTACCTACCACACTAGGTGTGGAGTTTTTACATTTACTTTCAATACAAATGCTTGAATCCCCTGTCCAATTATCAATCCAAAGCATTATTCTTTTCCCATTCACTATTGTTGTTTCCATGTGCTCCAAAAATAGGGTATATAATTTTGGATTTGATTGTGATACTCCACTATATCCCTCCATATTTTAGAAGTTATGCCTGCTATATTAGTAGACAGCAACCATTTCCCTCCAGCAGATCCATACTTGCAGCAAACTATTGCTTTCCATAATGCATCATCTTCAATTGCATACCTCCACCACCATTTGAATAGCATACACTGGTTTGTGAGCCTGATATCTCTTATCTCCAGACCTCCTTTTTGCTTTTCCATTGTAATCTCCTTCCATTTTACTAAATGAATTTTCTTCCTAACTTCTGAACCTCCCCACAGAAAATTTGCTTGTAGCCTATCAAGTTCCTTAGCAACATTTTTAGGAATCTTAAAAAGTGACATGTAATAATTGGCAAAGAGTACAAAACAGACTTAATAAGAACAACTCTCCCTATGAATGAAAGAACTCTTCTTTTCCAACCCGAGAGCTTCTTTTTAATGTTGTCAATGACAGGTTTCCAAGAATATTTTCTGCTTGGGTTAGCTCCAAGTGGAAGACCAAGGTACTTGAATGGCAATTTTTGACTTAAACAATTAAGTTTTGTTGCAAACTCCAGAATCAGATCATCAGCCACACCAACCCCACATACCACGCTTTTGTGGAAATTTATCCTAAGCCCAGATACCACTTCAAAGCACGTCAAAATTCTTTTAATGGCAACCACTTCAGACCATTTTGCATTGCACATGATTATTGTGTCATCTGCGTATTGAAGATGAGACACACAGAACCCAACACTGCCCACTTCCACCCCATTGATAATCCCCAATTCCTTTGCTCTCTTCAACAATATATTAAGCCCTTTAGTTACAACATTGAACAAAAGATGTGAAAGTGATCACCTTGCCTTAACCCTCTACGAAGACAAAACTCTTCGGATGGAGATCCATTCACTAAAATAGATACTCTAGGTGAGGTAATGCACTCTTTTACCCAACCTAACCATCTTGGTCCAAACCCAAAGTTTGCCAACATCTAAAGAAGGAAATTCGAATTCACCGACTCATAGGCTTTCTTAAAATCTAGCTTAAGGATTAGTCCCCTCTTTTTAGATTTCTTCCACCAATCTACTACCTCATTTGCAATGAGAACCCCATCCAAAATGTTTCTCCCCCTCAAGAATGCTGATTGGACTTTATCAATTACATTTGGTAATACTTGTTTCAATATGTTAGCTAACACTTTAGATAAGATTTTGTACACAGAATTGATCAAACTAATTGGTCTATACTCCATAATGGATGATGGGATGTCTCTCTTTGTAATAAGGGTGACAAACACTTTAATGCCCAATCTAACACTTTAGCCACTAAGGTGTAATAAGGATGATGGGAAATTTTCTTCAACAATAACTCCATCAATCTTCATTGAGTTAATCATATTTCTGTTTTGCCTCATAGATGCCATTATATGGAAAAACCTTGTGTTCTTGTTCTTTTTTAATGCCCAATCTAGTCTTGACTTTTGTAGTCACAGCGACTCCTTTCTTTTTCGAATTTTCCAAACCAACCCCAACACCTCCTTTCTTCTTGTGATTTCCAACTCATTAAGGTTTTTGGATTCTCCTTGTAAGTCTAAATTGTGCAGCTTATCTTCAGCCTCTTTAAGCTTTGATTCCACATTTCCAAACACTTCTCTGTTCCATTTTTTCAGAGCCATTTTTAATGATCTAAACTTACTCATAACAATATACCCTGCCCATCCCCTTACATTTGAACCTTCCCAAGCCTTTTTTAGCTCCTTCATGAACATAGGATGCAAGACCCACGCATTTATGAACCTAAAAGGTTTAGGTCTCCAATCTTTCTCATCTTCCTTCAATAAAATTGGGCAAGATTCTGAAAAGCAGTTGCGGTCCCCGTAATGGTGGCGGTGGTGCGGTTGCAGTTGCGGGATGTAAAGGCCGTAGCATAACGGTTGCGGTAACCGGAACCGTGAATTTTTTTATTTTTCGCACAATTTGAAAAAAACTTACCGATATGCATATTTTTTTTTTTCATAATAATATTTATTGGGTTTTAAAATAAATATTGATCAATTTTTGTAAATTTTTAAGTATGATCCAATATATTTCATATTTTTAAATCACTAAAAACTAAGTTTTTTACATTTTATTTTGATAATTAATGACTTTATATGTCATAAATCCATATGATGCTTGTGGCAAAAAAAAAAAAAAAAAAAAAAATTATTGGACTTAGATGTATAAAATTATTTTTTTGATTATTATACTTGTGGAACCATATGCAAATTTTAACTTGAATAGTTTTAAAAAAATAAATTATACATGCTAATGTAATCATATAAAAATTAAAAAAAATAAATTATGAAGAAATTTTTTTTTTTTTTTTTTTGGGATTTGGATCACTTGAATATTCATTCTCTTTTTGGATAACCTGTAAATAAAAATAAAATAAACTAATCAAAAAAATTTGACATATAAAAAATTTGTATTAATATATAATTATAGGTGTTATGTTTTTTAGATATTTTATAAAAAAATTAATCACTAACTATTATATATAAGATAAATAACAACAAAAGTAAGAGAATAAATAAGATCTTAAATATATATATATATATTTTAATCAAGTCAAATAGATATGATCACACTTATTATTATTATTATTATTATTTTCAAACTATATATAGATAGATAGATACACACAAACAAAATGGTTGAGTGAGAGCAGCTGACTAGAATAGCATAAGTCTTACAGTTTTAACAAATCAATATCATGTTCATCATCTTCCCTCTTCTCTCTCTCTATCTCTTGCCCCTCCATCTTCTCTCCTCTCTCTATCTCTCTTTCTTATTTTCTGCTTTTTTTCTTTTTTTTTTTTGTGTTTTTTTTGAAAGAAGCAGTTCAGAACCGTTGCGTAACGGTGTGTAACAGGCCATTACGCCACCGTTACGACCACTATGACAGCCGCTACGACCGACACACTTGTGAATCTCAATTCCATTGCAAAAGCGGCCGTAACGGGTGGCGGTAATTACCACAACCGTTACGTAACGGCGTTACGTAACGGTTGCGGCCGCTTTTTAAAACCTTGAAATTGGGCAATGATCAAATAGAATTCTAGGTAACCCCCACACTTTGAATTTGAACCATTCTAACCATTCTGGGTTAACTAAGAATCTGTCAATACTACTCCAACTTTGGGAATTGCCCCATGTATACGGTCTCCCAAGCATAGGAATGTCCACCAATTCCAACTCATTAATAAAACTCCCAAACTCAGTCATACTCCAATCCTTCCTTAGACAACCTTTTCTCTCAACAATTGAAGTAATTTCATTGAAATCTCCTCCTAAGCACCATGGTTTAGGAAAGTCTTCTTTTAATTTGGACAACACCCCCCATAATTGCCTCTTACCAGCCTGCTCATTAGGAGCATAAATATTACCAATTACACAATCAATGCTAGAATGAAAAGTAGCCGAAAGTAGAATAAACCTCCTGGAGCTGCAGCAATCTTTTAAAGCAAAGACATCTGGTTTCCATATGCAAAGAAAACCACCCGCACTATCTTCCGCATCCACCCCCATGAGCTCCATTGATTCATTAGGCCAAAGTGACCTAACAAATCTATCATCAGCCTCTGATTTTTTTTTTCTCTTGTAGCATAACCATATCCACCTTTTTTTCTTTTAATACTTCCTTGATTCTTTGTCTTTTCTCTACCCTTCCAAGCCCTCTCGCATTCCATGATAGAATCTTCATTCAGCAGCAAATTTCTCTTAACTTCACCTTGGAGTGTTAGTTTCAACACCTCCTTTTTTCATCTCTCCTACTAGCCTTACTTCATCATCTTCTTCCATCTGGATGATCTTGTAAATTGCTTCAGCTTTCTTTCCTTCAAAATCCAACCCCAGTGCCTTTCCCATTGTAATTGTATCTTGGGCTTCATTCATTAATTTCGTTTGCCTGCCAGAGATGTTACTGACAGACATCGAAGCTAAAATCGCAGCTACTGCCTCACGAAATAAAGCTCCTCTCTGAAATCCTCCTCTAAAAGTTACACCTCTTCTTCCTTTCCTTTTCCTCTGATGATACCCTTTTCCTTTCCTTCGCTGCTTAACATTCTCACTCACATCAGATTGAACTCTTCTGATAATATTTCCATGGCTTACTAAGTTGTATTCTTTCTCCACTGGGGTCTCCATCTGGTTAATCCTTAAAACCCCAGTGGGTTGTTTACCATCTTTCACCATATGGGCTAAGTTACCTCTCAGCCCAGTCAACAGCTCATTGGTCTCATTGACAGAAGTTGGGTTAGCACACAATACAATCGGGCTAGCACGGATTGTATTTCAACTCCCATTACACATCTGGGCTGCATCCAAGACTACCTCTAAATTAATATTGGGCTTCCTTAATTCATTCTCATCGAAGCTTCTTATAAGGCCATCAGACCCCACCTTAGCTCTGTCATTTCGTGTTTCCCACTACACTGTATTTTGACCTGCCTCTTCACGCACACCTCCCTTGAGTCTTGTACAGCCTGTTAATGGTGTCTGTCCAACTCTTTGAGCCGCAAACACTGTGTCAGATTCATTTATGATGGATACAGTTGTGGAGAGAATAGTGTTCCCATCATCCAATCCCTCCTTTCCAACATTGATCCACTTTGCATGCCACGTCCTCATCTTCTTCCATCTTGCCATGGCCGAACACAACACTATGCTCTTCTCTATTGCTGTTCCCCACTGAATCCTTCCAACTTGGCTTTTCATTGTGATTACAATAGTTGAGGTGTGCTCCATTACCATAGCTGCAATCTTTGACCACACGAATTGGTACACACTACCTTTATGTTCCAGAATAATCATTTTATCAACTCTCGCTAGCTGAGAGGAACAGATTCTAACTCTACCACATTTCAGAGAGTCCATGTTTAAGGTGGCTTCATCAACCTCCACAATTTCCCCCCCACACTTTTCCTATTTGCTGGAAGTTTTGGCTATTCCACAGATTGGGAGGTACACCATAGCAGTTAAGCCATAGTAATCGTTCATTTTCCATTCTCAACTCTTTTTTCCAACTAACACACACCTCACACCAGTGTTGAATCCATTCTCCCATCTCTAGCATTTTAGTCTTCATATCCTCACCTGACCTGAAAGTCATGTACACAATTCTCCCTCCACCTTCTCTTACTTTCACATCCACCAAACCTCTATTCTGAAATTCTTTTTTTAATTCTGCGAAACTGCGTTTCACTCGCATCTTGGCTATTGCACTATCATATAGCCAACCAATTCCATACTCCTTTGCCTTAACTCGCACCTCACTTCCACCTCTACCACTTGGCCCTTTGACCACCTCAGCATAGGTGTCTCTTTTTGTGTTTCCATTAGGTGTAAACCTTACTACACCTTCTGTTTGTTGCTTGTTTGGCCGCTCTTTTACTTGAACCTTTTCCTTACCAGCCTGCTCCTTTCCGTAATCTGCCTTTTTGACCTTCAATGTCTTGTCTTCACACCACTCCATTAGCTTTTTTCACAGCAACCCCAGCAGCTATAGGACAGTCGTATCGAACAAAACTAAACCTGCACTGTGTTGCTTTTCTCCTCTTGTTTGGTATGAAGACATCCTTCACTACCCCAAAATTAGTAAACAAAGTATAGTCCTTTAGGACTCATTGAATATGGTATATCGTCAACAAACACTGTATAGATGTTTGGTGATGCTCTAGCTCTTCCAATTCTTCTCCTAAACACCGGCTTCCATCCTCCTTCCATAGTTTTTTTACCCTTGACCGTCCTACTGGCACCACCACCATTACTACCACCGCTAACGCTACCGTCATCACTATCATCACCACAACTACCATTGCCACAACTACAACCACCACATCACCATCGTTAACACAATATCACCAACACCCTTGCCACCACAACTACAACCTTATTACCACCACCGTTACAACCACTACCACTACCTCCACAACCATTACACCACTATACCACAATCTTATTACCACCGTTGCCACTACTGCCACTACCGCAACAACCACCACCACGATCTCTACAACTACAAAATCATCACCACCACCATCGTTAGAACCACTACTCTACTACCTCCACTCCCACCATTACCACTGCTTTTGTCGCTACAACCACTACCTTACCACCACTGCTATTATCTTCATAAAAACCACACCACTACTGCCACCACCATCGCCGCCGCCATAACTACCACCACCACAAATGCACATCGATCTACAACTACCACAACTACTATTTTACTATGACGCTATCACCACCATCGATGCTACCATCACCACCACCGCCACTACTACCATGACTCACACCATCACTTCCACAAATATTGGCACTCACAATCTTTGTAAATTTTTAACTTGTTTGTTACTAGCGTCTTAAAAAGAAAAATAAAAAATAAAAACTTATTCCATTCCAATAGTTTAATAGGCATAACAAAACATGACCTCTAACAGTCATCAATTGCCTCTAGCGATTGTTTTCTAATTGTCGGTCACCAACAACTTTCTAATGAACACTTTCTGACGTGAATCTTCAATCATCATTTCACTACAACAAAAAAAGTCTTTGGTGACAGACTGATTTTGTCTCCAAACATCAAATTTTCGTCACCAAAGTGATTTTTGACGAAAAATTTTTGTCACCACGTTTGTCACCTATACGTTGTCGCTAAAAGTAGCTTGTGACGAAAAATAGTTTCGTCGCCTATTTTTTATTTTTGGCGACGAAATTTTTCATCTCCAAATGTTGCATCTTTTGTCCTCTATAACATCAATTTCGTCACTAAAATTAGATAATATCTTATTTTGCTTGTTTTGGCGATGAGATGTTTCGCTACCAAATAAGTTTGTGACGAAATTTTTCCTCATAAATGATATAGATTAAGGTGACATAAAAATTCGTCATTAAAATGAGTACAAAAGAAAATTCTGCAATGACAAAAACATTGTCACAAAATATTTCAATTTCGCGACGAAATATTCAGCAAATGTGACGAAATTGTTTGTTTGGTACTATATCATTAGTGACAATTATTCGTCATGTTGTTTGAAAACTAATAGCGACTTTTTTTTTGGTCGCTAATAGTAATTAAATTTTTTTAAAATGGGGGTAATATTTTCAATTTAAAATTTTCCTTTTCACTAAAAGTTCCCTGCGCATTTCAATAACCTGTTCAATAAAATATCTATAACAAATCAATACAAAAATCTATTCATTTTCATAAACACCACAGTCGAATTTCATCACAATATCCATAAAAATACAATATCAACTGCATGCGGATTACCAAACATGTCTCCTAATATCCACAAAAAATATGTCTACTAATATCCACAAAAATACAATATCAACCACATGCGGATTACCAAACACGTTTCCTAATATCCACAAAAATATAATATCAAGGTGGATGACCAAACATGTCTTGTAATACCAACAAAAATATAAAATTTACAATGTAACCAAAATACATGTAAGGTAAAATGAAGAAAAACACAAAATGAGCTAGCTTCTGCTCTCCAGATTACCGAACATGTCCATATCTAATCTTGAATTTGCAACAAAACAAAACACAAAAAAAAAAAGAAAAAGAAAAAAAGAATGCAAGTTGGTCAATTATTATCTTATCAATAAAATATACAATTTAACATGTATTTTTTGACTTAGTTTTCAAACCGGGAGTCCTGTGTTAATTCCGTAAGTTTACACAAGTTACTATGGTCGCTTCCAAGGTGTTTCCCGGGCCTTCTCATGGTTGTTTAACGATTTTGGCCCCCGATGGCTTATTTTCAAGCTTAAGTGTGAGAAAAGTGCATTTTTGAACTTAGTTTTCAAACCGGGAGTCCCGTGCTAGTTCCGTAAGTTTTTACGACTTACATTGGTCCCTCCCGAGGTGTTTGAGGTGTTTCCCGGGCCTTCTCGTGACTGTTATACGATTTTGGCCCTCGATGGCCTATTTTTAAGCTTAAGAGTGAGAAAAATTCATTTTCCGACTTAGTTTTCAAATCGGGAGTCCCGTGCTAGTTTCGTAAGTTGCCACAACTTACATTGGTCCCTCCCAAGGTGTTTGAAGTGTTCCTGGGCCTTCTCGTGACTATTATACGATTTTGGCCCCATATGACCTATTTTCAAGCTTAAGTGTGAGAAAAGTGCATTTTTCGACTTAGTTTTCAAACCGGGAGTCCCTATGCTAGTTCCGCAAGTTTAGACAAGTTACAATGGTCGCTTCCAAGGTGTTTGAGGTGTTCCCCTGGCCTTCTCGTGGCTGTTTAACGATTTTGGCTTTCGATGGCCTATTTTCAAGCTTAAGTGTGAGAAAAATATATTTTTGGACTTAGTTTTCAAACCGGAAGTCTCATGCTAGTTCCGTAAGTTTTCACAACTCATATTGGTCCCTCCCAAGGTGTTGAGGTGTTCCCTAGGCCTTCTCGTGATTGTTACACGATTTTGGCCCCAATGACCTATTTTCAAGCTTAAGTGTGAAAAAAATTCATTTTTCGACTTAGTTTTCAAACCAGGAGTCCTGTGCTAGTTCCGTCAGTTTCCAAAATTTACATGGGTCCCTCCCGAGGTGTATGAGGTGTTCCCCGGGCTTTCTCGTGACTGACACATGATTTTGGCCCCATATGGCCTATTTTCAAGCTTAAGTGTGAGAAAAGTATATTTTTCGAGTTAGTTTTCAAACCGGGAGTTCTGGCTAATTCCGCAAGTTTCCGCAACTTACAGTGGTCCCTCCTGAGGTGTTTGAGGTGTTCCTCGAGCCTTCTCATGATTGTAACACGATTTTGGCCCCGTATAGCCTATTTTCAAGCTTAAGTGTGAGAAAAATGCATTTTTGGACTTAGTTTTTAAATCGGGAGTCCCGTGTTAGTTCCGTAAGTTTTCACAATTTACATTGGTCTCTCCCAAGGTGTTGTAGGTGTTCCCCGGGCCGTTTTGTGGCTGTTACACGATTTTGGCCTCCGATGGCCTATTTTCAAGCTTAAGTGAGAAAAGTGTATTTTTGGATTTAGTTTTCAAACTGGGAGTCCCGTTCTAGTTTCGTAAGTTTCCACAACTTACATTGGTCCCTCCCAATGTGTTTTAGGTGTTCCCCGGGCCCTCTCGTGGTTGTTACACGATTTTGGCCCCTAATGGCCTATTTTCAAGCTTAAGTGTGAGAAAAGTACATTTTTCGACTTAGTTTTCAAATCAGGAGTCCTGTGCTAGTCCCTTAAGTTTCCACAACTCACATTGGTCCTTCCCGAGGTGTTTTAGGTGTTTCCCAGGCCGTCTCGTGGCTGTTACACGATTTTGGCCCCCGATGGCCTATTTTCAAGCTTAAGTGTGAGAAAAGTGCATTTTTGGACTTAGTTTTCAAACCGGGAGTCCAGTGCATGTTCCGTAAGTTTACACAAGTTACAATGGTCCCTTTTGAGGTGTTTGAGGTGATCCCCGGACCTTCTCGTGGTTGTTTAACGATTTTGGCCACCGATAGCTTATTTTCAAGTTTAAGTGTTGGAAAAGTGCATTTTTTGACTTAGTTTTCAAACCAGGAGTCCCGTGGTAGTTCTTTAAGTTTCCACAACTTACATTGGTCCCTCTCGAGGTGTTTGAGGTGTTTCCCGGGCCTTTTTGTGGCTATTACACGATTATGGCCCCCCAATGACCTATTTTCAAGCTTAAGTGTTGGAAAAATACAATTTTCGACTTAGTTTTCAAACCGGGAGTCTCGTGCTAATTTCGTAAGTTTCCATAACTTACATTGGTCCCTCCCGAGGTGTTTGAAGTCTTCCCCAGGCTTCTCGTGACTGTTACACGATTTTGGCCCCCTGATGGCCTATTTTCAAGCTTAAGTGTTAGAAAAATACATTTTTTGACTTAGTTTTCAAAGCCGGAGTCCTGTGCTAGTTCCGTAAGTTTCCACAACTTACATTGGTCTCTTCCGAGGTATTTGAGGTGTTCCCCGGGCCTTCTCATGGCTGTTACATGATTTTGGCCCCCCGATGGCCTATTTTCAAGCCTAAGTGTTGGAAAAGTGCATTTTTTACCTTAGTTTTTAAACAAGGAGTCCCATGCTAGTTCCATATGTTTCCACAACTTACATTGGTCCCTCCTGAGGCGTTAAGGGTGTTCTCGGGCCTTCTCATGGCTTTTTTACGATTTTAGCCCTCGACGGCCTATTTTCAAGCCTAAGTGTTGGAAAAGTGCATTTTTGGACTTAGTTTGAAAAATGGTCTGTTTGGTAGAGCTTTTGAAATTTTATTCTGCCCTTTAGTTTGAGTGTGTTGTTTGGTTACAGCTTTAGAAAATTAATTCCACCCCCACTTTTCAAAACACCCACTTTTCAATATCATATGTCACATCACTCAATTCAAACTCTTTTCAAGACTTATAACCAAACAAATTTTCCACATTCAAATCATAATTCCAAAACTCACAAACTCGAAATACAACTCTATTCTCAAATCATAATTCTAAAGCTCTACCAAACGCAACCTGTATTTTTCTACATAGTTTTCAAACCAGGAGTCCCATCCTATATCCATGCATATATTATCATGACTTATGAAGATGTATTAGATATTTAATTAGTTATGTTTCTGTTTCTTTTTTCTTGATGTTGCATTTTCATTTAACATATATGGGTTTTCAATAATACTACAATAAATAAAACAATATACATGGGTTTTCAGTAGGTTCACTCTCAACCTCTTAAGACCATTATGGGTTTTCAGTAGGCTCACCCTGAACCTCGTCCACGTGTGTGGTTGTGTACATGTGTGTATATATATCGATGTGTAGAACATACCTGCTCGTCAATTCTTGTCTAAGGCATTTGAAAAAAGTCACTTTAAGATCAAACTCGATTACAAGATCCACAAAACTTGAGGCCAAAACATTTAAAGAAAAACACAGTATCACTAGTAAGTGTTCAAAGAAAAACATTCACCGAAACTTAATTATATTTAACATGAAGATTACACAAAAGTTAGCTGTAACAGATCATAAGCAAGCAGTAGAAGGAAAAACCTCAAAAATTTAGTTCCATACACAATAGAGAATAAAGCAAATTTCATATCCAAAAAGAAATCTGTACCACACCAAAAAGATAATCTATACTGCCCCAAAAACTAATTTCTACTAATTTCTAATTTGTAACACGCTAAGTTTTAGCTATTTACCACACCAAAAAAGTAATTTGTACAAACCATTATAATGATGGAGGTATAAAAACAATGTCCTTCTATACTTGTCAAAAAAAGTCATATCCACAATTCTACGTCAAAAACCATCTGCAAAAATAAAATTAATTATTAGTATTGATTAAATATTGGCATATTTAAAATTATAAAAAAAAAAACATATAAAACTCGAACTTAATTAATCTTTTCAAATTAATCATTAGTTTTACATATTCAAATATATATGAAATAAAAATTTGGAAAACTCGAATGCATATATTAGGCAACCAGTAATATTTTACAAGTAATCATTCTACATAATTATAAGTATTTTTTCATTTTTTGCAACTACAACGTTGTGTACTATTTATGTTCCGTTTGTCCCTACAACGTCGTGTCCAATTTACAACGCCCTTTTTCGACTAAGTCGGATTATTTTTAATTTTTTTTGAAGTAACTTAAATGAATGTATGTAGTTCCTAGTCTCAAAACATGTTGGAAGGAAATTTAATTGCATTAGTAGTCTATAGTTAGGCTTCATAAAATTTACACAATCTTCTTGTGCTAATTTACTTTAACCGGCAAGTATACGGAGAGCAGAATGGATATTCATTTGAAATATTCATTTAAAAGAGTGAATGTAGGTTTAAATTAGGTGGAATTTCCCTAGTTATTTGTATTTGAAATTCTTGACGGGAAAATGTCAGGAAAAGCTTTTGGTTTGAAATTCTTAACAGGAAAATGTCAGGAAAAGCATTTGGGTTGACTAAGCTTAATATGGCATGTTTTGAGAATTAAAAAAGGTTGTCAAGGGACTGCAACTAGTAACTTGTGAAAAATAAATTTGATTGGCATAATAGTGTGGAAGATATGGTGACGTTTTGTTTAGATTGAACCTGCAAAAGAAGCATTTCATTATTTTAGACAATTGAAAAGGCACCCAGAAATATGCCATCAATTATGCAATGCTTTATTAAGTCATACCCAAAGCAACAAAATTGATTGGCATTGCAATAAATTATTGACCCTTGAAGAAAATTAGCTAGTCAAACCTTTACAAATCTTACCTTCTTCCCAGCGTAAACCTGCTCAACCTCAGCACCAACATCAAGAATCTGAAATGGGGAAAAAACCCAAATAAGGAAAACTGAATTATTGTATTTGCATTAGTTTTCGCACCTCCCCCATAAGGTGGCGTTCAAATTGAACAGCTGATTTGGGTAGCAATACTCCAAGAGCTATTTTCTACACAAAAACATTTCATTCATGAAGATGACAGTTTACCACAAGGTTGTGGCAGCACACATCTTTGTCTGTTACTTCATAAATAATAATTAAAAAAATAACAGAAGAACAAAATTTGCAATAGTAGGACAAGCAGAGGTCACACCAACAGAGGGCTACTGAATGGTTTGCCGCTATATATATTTTTCATTTAAAAATAAAGGAAATACCAAAGAATAATCATATTAAAAACATACCAAAAAATATTAGGACGGTTTTGGAAAAGAGGATAGACCAAACAAGTAGCTTGAAAAAGAAAAAACTCATAGTATGTGAGCATTTTAGTAAATGTAAATGGTTTCATATGTTGGGCATGAAAGTACAATTTCTATTGAGTTAGAAATTATAAAGATTGCATGGTAAAGTAGGGATCTTTCTTTTCTTTTACAATTTACATTCGTACCAATTCTTCTTGAGAGGCTTCAGTTTAGCATTACAGCAGCAATTCCACTAACTTCAAACGAATTAATTAAGTTGAATGGACATATGCTAAAAAAACATTGATCTTACCACTGCAGATAAGGTTTCAACATTTTTTTTCCTCAAAAATAAAAAATATGTACCTCAACAAGAGTTTTCCTTATGCATTCGAGCTTTACAAGCTTCAATAATGATTCTCTTTACCTCTCGGAACTAGCAAGGCAATGTAGATCAAGGTTTGAAGTGTCACACATGCATGATGGTTTCTAAAAGATTTAAAGATAACACAAACTATATCATTGGGATTATTGCTCCTAATGTTGATATAGCAACAAATACACTACCAAGACACATTTTAGGTGTTGTTTGTTGCTTTGGGTATGGCTTAATAAAGCATTGCATAACTGATGGCATATTTCTGGGTGCCTTTTCAATTGTCTAAAATAATGAAATGCTTCTTTTGCAAGTTCAATCTAAACAAAACGTCACCCTATCTTCCACACTGTTACACCAATCAAATTTATTTTTCTAGATTCACCAATGAGTGAACTAGTTGTTTTCATTACTATAATTTTTGTTCCCATATCATGGATCATGATTGGGGGGTTATGATGTTAGTATTGGATGTTTAATTAGAAAAGGAGGTGACAAACTTATCTTGCAGTGATTATAGGTTGCTTGGATTCACTGATGAGTTGCTTTACCTAGGAAAGATTGTCATTAATAGATGGATTTTTAATAGCCCCTTAATAATTTTGATAATTCATGAAGGTGAAGAAGATGAACAAAAAATATACATTGCCTATCTAAGATCCCATTCAGATGTATGATTTCACATTGCTACAGAATCATGTACAAGGCAAAATCATTTTTGACAAGTCCAAACACGAAACAAAAAATAGTCAGATATTGACAAAAAAAAAATAGTCAGATATTAAGCAATTGCACGATTTTGCTAGTACACTGCATTTTCACTATTGTGACTTCACAACAGAAGTAGAAGAAGAAGATGAGCAGAGACAGAGATAATTTTTTGATTCGGACATTGCATTAAACAGTTGGAGGGCGAAAGATGTAATAGGAAGAAATACCTAAATCAAAATGGGGAAATAGCGGAAGGAATGGAGACGGAGAGAGAGAGAGAGAGAGAGAGAGAGAGAGAGAGAGAGAGAGAGAGAGAGAGAGAGAGAGAAATACCTAAATCAAAATCAATGGGTTTGAGACGGTGAGTGACGGTGGCGATGATACAGTATACCGACGGAGAGCGATGGGCAGTTTGACAGGAGTGAGAGCAAATAATGGCGATGCCGGAGGAGGAGGAGGTGCTCCAGTTGCCGACGAATGCGAGGAGGACCGGCGGTGAGAGAGGGAGGGGAGAGGAGCAGTGGAGACGGAGAGAGAGAGAGAGAGAGAGGGCTTTTCACTTAACCTTAAACTACGTCATTTTGCATAATAAAATTATAGGAGACGAAATTATTTCCTCGTGGAAAATTTTGTAAAATGGTGACGAAAATTTTCGTCTCTAAAATGGCGCCCAAATATTCTGCAAAATTTCCCATAGGCGGGAATTTTTTTCGGACGAAAAATAAAATATAGAGATGAATAAAATTTTCATCACTTATTGTTTTATTGATTTTAAGCATTTGGTGACGAAATTTGGTTTTTCTCTCTAAAACGGCTACAATTGGAGACAATCTTACTTTTATCTCTAAAACATGTATATTTGGAGACGAAATTTTTTTTCATCATGCGTTTTCGTTACCAAAGACCTTTTTTGTGGTAGTGTTTTTTGATGACGACGAGAACAAGCATCACCACAGCGACCACTTAGCAAATAATGATTTTTTTCTTCAAAATTTACAATTATGTAGATAGTAAAACTTTAGTCTAATATGATAGTAAAATTTTATTGTATGAATTTAATATTTAAATAGTAAATTTTCAACATTACCATCACTAACCACAATACTTACTATAATTTTACAATTATTAGTAGAAATATTAAATGAAAAACATTGAATAGATAATGTTAATACATTCAAAGTTTACTATGGTGAACAGTAAAATTTTACTATTTGCTATTAAGAGTGAATGGACAACTCTAGCAGTCTTCTTCTGACAAATTTGATATTCTCAATCTCAAATCTAAGGTTTTTGATCTAAGATTGTCGTTCTCAAATTTGAATTCGTCGATATTGGATCTAAGATGTTGGAGGTTGACGGTAAAGATGGTAGTTACCAGTGATAGATTTGAGATGGTGGCGAGTAGTGGAGACGATGAATTCTGGGGACATACAATAGAGATGGTGGAGATGATGTCATGAAGTCTTCAATGGCTATATATTTTGTGTGCGCGCGCGTGCGTGAGAGAGAGAGAGAGAGAGAGAGAGAGAGAGAGAGAGAGAGAGAGAGAATATGAGAATGTTGTAGAAGAAATGGGTAAAAATGTTGAAGTCTTTTTTCCAACAAGAAATTTAAGTAAAGGACTTAAGACATTAAAATCTTTTAGCGTAGATTTTTCACAAGATGTAATTTATTTGTAGAATTTTTGGCCCAAAATCTTTAGTTTTACTAAGAATGGGACAAGTCTTACTTGCGTACTAAATGAAATTTGTTTACTAATAGACAGTGGGATCCACATGACGGAACATACACTCCAGTCTCGCTTTAATATTTGGGAGAATTGTGTATTAGTGGGACAGATTAAAAGAGAGAAATTTACTCAATAGTCTTGTTTCAAAAACATATGTATCAAAAAGTTATATGAATTTTTTTTTTTTTAGTTACATTAGTCCTATTTACTTAGGAAGTTATTTTATGAGATCATTTATACCCTTATTTATTATTCAAAATCTTATATGTTTGGAATTGCTGTTATTATATGATTATCCACAGTATTTACATTTGATTTTAATGTGAGATTACTCATATTACCGTTTATCTTTTGAAACTTTTTTTTAAATGTGTCATTCAATTCTAATGTGAAATTGCTCCACTGGGGAGATTTTGATGTGAAGTTTGAGAGATTTTGATGTGAGTTTACTCATATTACCATAGTATGTATATTAATATCTTATTAAACTTTTTCTAAATGTGTTATTCAATTAAATGACAAGAATTAATATTTATCCAGTGTTATATTTGAGAGATTTTGATGTGAGATTACCCATATCACCGTAGTATGTTTACTAATACCTTATTATTTGTTTTTTCAAATGTATCATTAAATGGCAAACACTATGAATAGATGGTTATCACCTGATATTTAAAATTTTGTGGTTATTGTGTCATTTTACATAGAAAAGGACTTATGGGATCACATGAATATTTGTAGGACTAAATAGTTCTTAAGTTATGAATATAAGATTTATTAGTAAATGTCTTGGTGGTATTACTTAGGTCGAAAAATTAGACCCAATTGTGGCAATCTATTAGAATATGTAAGACTACTCTCCATCTCTATCATATCTTCTCTAATTATCAATCAATCATTTCATTTGCACATCTTTGAGTCTAAAAAGTGAATTTAGAAAATGAGCTTATATATCATTTTCTTAAAAGAAAGTGTACTATAAAAAAAATTAAGATGCAAGTTTCGCACATAAAAAAGACATAAATCAAATAGAAGACATAGTTGCCCTAAAAAAACACGACTTATTATTTATATTTTTATTATCTAATTGATTTGAAATTTCCAATTATGTAATCGACATTTAATTATAAATTCTCAATTTATTATTTTTATTATTCATTTACTCTTAGATGCAAAATGATAGAATTTATATTAGGAAAATGATATACAAGTCCACTTTTTAGACATATACTTTCTAAATTTAGTGATGTGTCAAGAAAATGATTGGTATGCAGAGATGAAAAAATAGAGTAAAAAAGTAGATGGAAATATGATGATGGTCTTTTACAATGCCATGATTTTTATCTCCAAATGGCCTTTGAATGCATCTTGCGTGCAGGTTAATCTCCATGTGCCGAAACCGTTAAATGAAGAAGCATTAGAAGGCCCGGATAGCTTAGTTTAGCACGAGTACCCTTTTGTTCAAAGACTGCTAGAGGGAGGACGGACACTGTCAACAGATGAAATATAGCTGAAAATAGCTGATTTAACTTTGGATTCAATTAATTGAAATTCGCCTAGTTTTCGGTACAAGTCTAAAAGGACGACATTTGATGAAATGGCTGTGCCCGATGTAAGTCCCATTGTTTTCTACTTGGTTTATGAACTTTGGTGAATAAAGTTTATTTATTTATTTTTCCTGCTGCTCATTCATCAGTTGAACGAATTTGTGAACCCACTATGCTTTGCAGCATTACCTTAGAAGTAGATTGCAAGAAACCAAATCAAATTGTGATTGCAAGAAACTAGTAATGTAAAAAGTAATGCTAAATTTTTTCCTCTTTTTTGGTATTGTTGGGAACAAGGATACATATGCGCGCGGATCTGTGTCTGGAAGTATGTTGACAGTAAGACCTACTACAGCTTCTACGTCTCAAACAAATCCTCGAGGTACATACACTATTCACTCTTGCACTTTGCACTAAATATTATTTTGATCCCCACACATTAAATTATGACAGTCATCCCATTTCACTTTTAGTCAAGTGTCAATTTCCCCCTCTTGTTACTCCATTGTTGAAGTCTTTAACAGAATTTAGTCCCGTGACAAACATATGACTCTGAAATAAGGGCAAAAGAGGAAAATCAGCTCCATTTTCCTTTATAAACATTTCATCCCAAAATTTACATCAAATTATGATTGTATTCGGCTAAAACAAAATGCAAATTGTGAATGATTAATGAGATAAATTAGGATTTTGCAGAAATTGGAATCACAAAATTTTATTTTTCACAATAGTCTTCTATTTATTCCTTTTCATTTTTTCTATTTCAAAAACTCTATTTTCTTACCTCTGTCTCTATTTTCAGTATATGAACATATATATATATATGACTCTCGCATGCTTAACACGTGAGACAAAGTATGTATCGGTAGAAAATGAAAATGATTTTTCTCTCTTATTCTCATTTCATAGTCACGTGCTTGTCACATGATTTGATTATGTTAAGAAATTAAACAATGGAGTAACATAAGGAAGACATAAACACTTGACCAGAAGTGCATGACTTGATTGCTAGAATTTGATATGTAGAGACCAAAGTGAGATTTGTACAAAGTGTAATTTACCCTTACACATATATAGCATCTGATGTTTCACTCCCTATGCAATATTTCAATTCCTTAATTACTCATCATGTTGCTCCTTAAGCACAAGCAAAATTTCTTGTTCCTTATTCACTACATTCAAAATGTTGAAACTTGGTTGAGTTTTATGCTATTTGCCATCTTTTTTCCCATTATTTATAGGACTTGTTAGAAACAGAATATACACGGAAATTAGATATCATTTCAGTAGGCAAAATAATTCTGAATCTATGGAAACAAAACTTTGAATCTACAAAGAAAAGAAGAATTCTCACAGGGAAATTGAATTTTATTGATCAAAAAGTTGTATATGTCCAAAAGCTTATATAAATATTTATAATAAATTAAGGCTCAGACACCAAATGAATTTGAACACCAAAATTAGGAAACAAGAAGCTAGTCAAATTCTAGGAAAACAAAGTGACCTAAAATAATTCTGGAATATTTATAAATTTAATAATTCTGAAATATTTATAGTACATTACAAGCTTCCTAATAAAATCTTATATATAAAAAAAAAATTTAAAATTTCTAAAATCTTTTCCTATATGAGACTCATTTTCTTCAAAAGAACTCACCCACGAGAATGCAACAAAGATACATCAATTAAGAGATCCAAGGAGAATGCAACGTTGCAACAATTTATATCCCAATTAAGCTGACACATGCACAAGTGCAACAACCACCTTCATGAAGTTTGCAAAAAAATAAATAAAAAAATTTATTTGAAAAACAATTTTTTAAAGAAACACCACCTGATTATATAATCTAAAATACTTCAATCCAAACATGTTGATAATACATCACCAAGCGATCTAAGTGTCTCGCCTCCAAAGTAATTCACCTTACACTCTCTTGAATTTATTTTTGTGTATATTTTTCTACAGACCTGAAAAATTCTGATGGCTAATTTTTGTATTAAATACATCTAATATATATACACAACACATGATAGAGTTTGTATGTAGGTGGGATCCTTAAGGGTCTCTAGTTTTAGTTGTGGGGATAAAATAAAGATTTATCTTTTATCTTAAATATGCATGATACAATTTATCTAATTTTTTTCATTAATTATCTTTTAAATAGATAATATAGAACTTCCACTAATTGCAGTAATGTCCATCAACACATTACAATTAAACCCCAAAAAGTGGAGGCCCTTTTTTACAATTGATGACAAACTTCCTTCCACCAAACTATATTCCACATGAGCTACTAGGTATGGACAAATTTATCACTATCAAAAACCCTAACTCGTGACCAAATTCTAAATTTTTTCCTTCTTCTAATTGGACCCCAAAAGCATTTTTCAAAAAATAGTACTTTTGTAATTATACATGTATAAAAATATTTTTATGAAAAAGTTACCGGCCGGTTTTCTTTTCGTCCAACGTTTATAGAAAAAATTGCTTGAATATACTTTCTCACTTTGAAATTGGTAGATTCCATGTTAAGCACCTATTTAAATCAATTACCACTTACATAACTCAAAATGTCCGTGTATAGCCTTTGGTTCGGCCATCACCGATTGACAATATCAAAGTTAAATGAATAGTTAATTAATTTATACAAGCCTCTCAAGTTAAAGGAAAATAAATGCATTTTAATAGAACTACCTTTTAAATTGACAGTGATCATTCCATAAGTGTTCTCAAAACCGATCATGTTTAGTGCATGTACTTATTAGCAGCAAAACAAGTTTAGGCCATAGTAGTGTGACGCCCAATCAACACCCATAGCCTAGAACATTAATTGGATCTACATGGCATCGAAAAATCGTAACTTCCAACTTTTGGTTCATTAACCATTAGCATGTTTTTCTACAATGTTATCCAAGAGACCTTATGTTCACATTATATATAACATTAAATATAACATTACCCATAATAACATACAAAACTACAAAATAAATTGCCAAATAATTTATTTAATCACATAATAAAGTCAACTAATTGGATTTTGAGGCACAAATACTAACACTTCATGGTCTTCAAACTCCTCTGCCAAATCTGTTTTGTTGTCAGGTTTCTCACTTTATTTGTTTGGGAAAATTGCAAATATGTGGAGCAGTGGAAAAAAAAAGTTTACACTATAAATAAATTTTTTTTTTTTAATATGACTCTGACACAGAAGAAAATTTACACCGATTATAGGATTGTATTTGTACTATGAACACAACATAGTTATGCCATTATAAAGATGTAATTTTTTTTTTCCACTGTTTCACTGAAATGTAATTTTTCCTATCACTTTCATTCTGTGTGTAAGGTTGAATTCTGTATGGATGGAATCATAGCTCCTTGATCAATTAGAACAATTCAGAAACAATGACTTGCCAACAAAAGTGCACCATGAGTGTTGTTCGGTCAAAGTTTGATAATAGAAGCCAACAAACAAATTAGAATTGAGAGAAGGTATTCTTTAACATTGTGTTTAGTTAAGAGATTTAAAAAGAAATTTAAAAAATATAGATAAAATGTGAATAAAATATTTCTACGTTTTATCTATTTTTACACTTGTTTTGTTTTTTTTTTTTTCTTTCAAATTCCTAAACAAATACAGCGTAAAGAGAATGATATCTATCTTTTACATAATTACTCTCTTCAAGAATCACCCGATAATAGCTACCTGTTTGAAACATAAATAAATAAACAAAAGAAGAAGATAATAACTACCTGACGAGGCCCCTACTCAGGTCATTATCATGCCTAGAGATGGGGGCCACCGTTTTCTTATTCAAAGTATCTGCAAGACACTATTTTATTTTTTTTTAAATATTTATATTTAAAATAAAAAATTATTTCCGTATATTGGTTACTAATTTATATATATATAGGGCTGAGCTTGTGTCTAGTCCGAGATCGGACTGGACGGCACTGTTGAGCCTGTAGGGGCTCACCATGGGTCTCGTTTTGATAATTCGAACCATTAATGTGTAGAACTTGTCGAGTACTATATACTTGTAAAAATTTACATTGATCGGATATCGATTGCTATGTGATAAAATCAGTTTTGTATAAAAAAAATAGACAGTGAACAAATTAGCGGTTGACAAAAAACTGTTTTGATCACATAGCTATTGATATCCGATTAATATAATTTTTTATAAGCATATAGTATTCGACGAGTTGTACACATTGAACGGTTCGGATTATTAAAACGAGACCCATGGTGGGTCCTCACGGGCCCAGCAGCCCCGTCTAATCGATCTCAGACTGGACACAAGCTGCTCCCTGTATATATATAGAGAGAGAGAGGGACAGAATACGTTGTTTTATATAAAACCAGAATTACACATAAGTGATGTCAGGATAAAATATTTAAAAATATATTTTCTTCTTTTTTTTTATATATATTTTTTCTGATTCCTTCTTTTTTTTTTTATATATATATATTTTTTCTGATTTCATGATGTGTAATTCACTGTATATAAAAACAACCACCAATTAATTTGGTATAAATGTCATATTGATTTTCATGTAAAATTTGTAACCAGTGTAATAAAGTATTTTTATTCTTGTAATAATATTGAGTATAAATATTACAATTAAAATAGTTAAATCACATTAAATTTGTAACAAAAAATAGTTAAATAATAATTTATTTTTATTAAAATATTTTAACACATGCTTGTTCTTAAAGTAAAACCTCACATGATTCTGATTTAGAACCGAACTGGACTGTTAAAAAATATGTACATGTACTCTCTCGTCTTATATATTTATCCATTTTTCTTCTTTTTGGATGTCTAAAAAATATTTGTTCATTTTGAAGAGCCAAAACATAAAACTCTAGAGAATTTCAAAACAACCCTTCTTCCTGTGACGGAATTTCATTCGGTAAAGGCACTTCACGCCTCCTAAGCCTACCATGCCTACTACCACCATGTCCACGTCCTGACATCCTAATGAAGGTAACAAAAGAAATTAGTACATTTGCAATTGTTTCGAAGAACACTAATTACGCCTTGATGAGCTTTGGGCCTAGGAGCACGTCTAGGTGCAACATTAATAACACTGCACTGCACGATTGATAATTAACCCAGTTCATTATTCGGGAAATGCAATTATTTGCTTAAAAGGCTACTGTAGCTAAACTAACACACATTAGCTAAACTAGTTGGACAAAAGTAGGCATTTTGTCTAGCACTGGGGGAGTTGCTCTTGGCACCTAAGTGCCCTATTTATAATCACTTGAATAATAGTCCAAAACTGACTTGTTTAGTCTGCTGCTCATTTTTGAGTTATAAATAAAGGAACCATAATAAAATGACTTAATTGCTTATATTGAGTATTCTTGTAATAATCATGCTTTTAATTTGTTTCTATTTAATTTTGGTTTCTTGCAAATTAGAGAATGGCAATTTTGGTGTCAAAAAGATCATGAAAACAAAAGCAGTTTGTCTAGAATGTTTTCATCCGGTTGAAGGAGACGTAATCAAGGTATGTGAATGTGACTATTCCCTCATACATCCAGCATGTGAAGCTACTTGGTCACAAAAATTCAACAAAAAAATGTCATTGTGAGAAAAAGTTTCGGAATGTTACTGTGGATCAGGAGCAGATTCCTGAAGAAAGACAAAATCAGAGCTGGGTTTCAGCATTAAAGAGGTAATCAGGTTGTTGTCTTTGATGAAATTGGCAATAAAAATGATAAAAGAATTGCAGAAAATGTCACTGATAGACAGTTAACGTTGCTAAACATTGTTTGAGGCATTTGATTTGAGACCTTGTAACATCATATACTAACAAGTTTGCAATTTGTACTTCATTCTTGCTTAACCAGTAGTCCTCGTAGTAAGTAATTGAACTTCAGTCTCCAGTTTTGTTCACCCACCTGACAAGTTGGTGAACATAATATTGTTCTCTTTTTTAATTGATTTTTTCACTGAGATCAATTCTTTTGAAATAACAAATCACGGAAGGGAGTTTCTTCATCCATCACCTGTCATTTGGGTGAATAAAAAAATGCACATCCCCAACTCTGGCAAGTTAATCTAGAATTAATCAACAAATTTGGTCACTGTAACAATTCAAGAAGAAGCACATATATGAATGATTTGATTGTAGTTGACAAGGATATCTTCACTGCTAGTCACTATATAGTTGATTTGCATTCTTTTGATGTCTTTTTGCGTAGCTCGTTTCACCAAGTTTTGCACCATATGTTGTGTTACTTGCTTGACAGGCGATTCAGTGTTGTGTATAAGGCTTTGATTGGTGGAGAGGCATAAAGGCTCACAATTTATGTTGGGGATGGCAGAACAACATAAGGCCAAGTAATTGGTGATTGGTTTGGAGTATAGTCACGGGATGTTCTAGGAGTATTGAATAATTTCTTCAATTGTAAAAGCTATTTGCCTTAGTTTGGCTCAAAAAAATAGAAAGGAACCAATATGTATGTAATTTCATTATTTGCCATTGGATTACGCAAATACATCCTGACCATTGCATGTTTTAGTTCTGAAAAATTGAAAATCGGAGCAACCAGTTGACTCATCTCCAATAGCATATTATCTCACTATTTTCACTCTCTCTCTCTCTCTCTCTCTCTCTCTCTCTTCACCCTCTCCCTCTATTACTTTCTCCTTCTATTTTCACTCTTGTTCTAGTTGAATTAAATAGTCATCTCAAGTGAACTTTTATTTGATTGGTTTTAAATATATTTTTTTTCCCAAACGTGAACGTAGTTCACACACAACAGAAATATTTCCAAAAATGCTAATAAAATATTGCTTGAACTTCACTTGTATCCTTGTTAAAGCACGAGTAGTTGAGAAGATAACCGGAAAGAAAACTCCAACCAACAAAACTAGTTTGAAAAGCCAAAAATAATTGAAGTATATGACTTTAATTTTAACTAAAAAACAGTCGACATGAAGTTTGTGTTTAATAAAATGAATTTATATTGTTCTATAATTTTAATTATAATTTTTAATCCACATGAATCTTATGTTTAATAAAATGAATTTCTACATCCTTTTTTCAAAGTATATTGATGCTAATAGAATCCATGAATTACTATCTTTTCTCTAAACATAGAGGCTTTCCTAACAACTTTCGCATCTCTAGGGGTACTCGAGTGCGCTTGACAGTTCGGACCGTCAATCTCTTTGATCTAGTCTCAAGAGTAAAATGTGAAAAATAGATAAGAGTTTATATTAGAAGACTTTTATAGAAAATTTATTTTATTACAAAATCTTTGCCAAAAATGAATTACATCACCAAATCTCAGAGTCGTCACTTAATCTTTTAGAAAAAATAGAAAAATCGTGACTTATGCCAAGGTCACTATTTGTCATAACTCAAAGATGTCTCAATTCAGAACCTTAGGTATAAGGGTGGGGAATGTCATTAATTGAGCACCTCCGTTCACCCAATCAAAAGATTGGCCTCTACTAAACCATGATGTGAGTTTTATAAATAATATATGCTCGTGATCTGATTATTTAATAATTCAAAAAATTACTATGTGAAGTAATCAAGTATAAACTGTGTCATTCATTTTGGAACAGATTGATTTCATGCATTTTGAAAGAATTTGAGATATGTGCAACTCACAATGAAATTGAGCCCACAAGCATAAGAAATCACCACTATTTCAAATTGAGCAATACAACCTTCATCCATGGGCACTAATAGAGATATATCAGTTAAGTAAGTAGCCGCATAGTATGATACTTAAACCTAGTAAGAAAATCATATACAAGCGAGATGCTAAAACATAAACACTCACCTAGTATTTACTGGCATTCCGCGGAAAACTACAAAACAAAGTTTAGAGAAATATGCATGATCCTAAATGCAAGATTCTAATATGATACATACACAAGAATACGATTAAAGATTCGGCTACTAATATATGACATATGAATCATCTCAACGCACGAGGTAGCACACAAAATCACATATGAATTTGTTAAACCCAGAGATGCAAATGAGCCGAATCTAAATGCATGAAATATGGATGCAAAGCATGGATGCGATGAAAAAAAAAACATGATGCTTATTTACAGATATAGAAAGCGAGTAAATGAAACGGATAGAAAGAAGTAGGGGTAAGGAATTATTACAGTACCTAATAATTACAAAGCCGAATAAAAGAAGTGGGGTAAGAGATTATTACAACACAAAATAAATCCAACAAACTGCACAAACTAAAAGACAGAATCTACAAAAGCCTCAGAAATCATCTCTTGAAAATTGTTATGTTTTTTGCCGGAAGACTGCTCTATTTTGCTCAGAAAAACTCATCAAACCGGCCACAAATTCATCCGGCCGGCCATAAACTCATTTGGCTGGCCACCAATTTCTGACAAGATCATTATTTAGCCCGCCGTATGAAAAACCTGCTGGCCATGATTTGGCTGGCTAGCCCAAATATCTGGAAATTCTTGTTTCGTACAACAAAACCAAAACAGAGCAAACAAGACATTTCCAAAGGATGTTTATTCTTTCTGCACCTTCCTATCATGAGGATGTTCGAGGAAGACGTAGATAGGCATTGACGACATAAGATGCTAATAGACAAAAGGAATATGAAAGGACCACAACCCTTTATACATGTCTATATTTGACCTAAATTAGGTGGTTCAACCGACCATTTTCAATGAATTACAATAAATATGTAGGTGGTTCAACCAACCACTCGAATAAATTACATTAGATATATAGGCGGTTAAAACCGACCATTTAATGTGATAACCTTGTTCTGTATTATGCTAATTAATCTTAATTGTGATTGTAATTATGTGTTTAATATGATTTTGAGTGCCATTTATATGATTATATGTGGTTTTGAATTTCTATCTGTTCACCGTAGGAAAATCTGTTCAACTGACTGTTATGAATTGAAAATTGAAGGCCTTATCGGCTATAGAAACTGAAATTGACTACGCTATTGTGATTAACATAATTTTTAGAATCTACGGTGAAATTTAATTGAAAATTTATTTGGATCAAAATAATTAGATTCAAAACGATTAATTTAAGCTCCATTATTTAGCCTAATCAAATTTGATTAGGAAAGCTTATATAAAGGGTCTTATTACACTCAATTCCTTCTCTTGAATTCATTTTGGTTGAGATTTCACTCTAGAGAGAGAGAATGAACCGATTGTAGAGAGAGAGGGAGCTCAAATTGGAGATTGAACTAAGAGCTTGGGAATTTGAAAGGCTAAGCTCAAAAACTAGCTAGAATTGTGAAGATTTGAGTCTCTAGGTAAGCATTTGAGCATGAATTTATGGGTTTAAGTTTGTAATACTGTGAATTCATGTTATATTGTAGTCAAGAATATGAATTGTGTCGAATTGGGTGAGTTTAAAGTTAAAATGCACAAGCATGTAAAGATTGCTATAAATTTGTGTAATTGGACATGAAACATATGATCCATGTAGAATTTTGATGGCAACTCACACATTTGATCATCATTTACATCATTTGAGTTGAGAATGGGAGTTATGTTCCACATGCAAGCACAAATCATAGAGGTATGAGTTTGGTAGCTTGAATTGAAGTATTGAAGTTGAATTTGGTAAGAATTGTTTGTGTATGCCATTGATTCATGGGGAATTAAACTTCATAATGTTGTAATTTAGCATTTGTATCATGTTAGAAGATGCGTATGTGAAGTATGAGTCATAATATGCAAGTTACATTTCATATTCCTTTCTCTTTCATTTCTAGGCACTCTTAGGCATGCATTGAACATTACAAATAAGTTAAAAAGGATAAGAAATAAACCTAAGAGGGATGTATGAATTAAGAACGGATCAAATCGTTTGTGACCCATATGTGTCATGTAATGTGTAGGGTCAAGCACGAGAGCAAATCCACCGGCAGATCACTGTGAGTAATATCTTAGTAAAGATATTTTGAAGTATGTTATTTGTCCTGTTGCTTATTTCTATATAAGTCTTATAAGCTTGATGATTTGAATTGTGGACTAATATTTGTTATGCCATATGATTGGGCCAAAAGCCGTTCGATACGATTGATTGGGTCAAAGGCCGTTGGATATGAATGATTGGGCCCAAGGCCGTTTGATACGATTAATTAGGCCAAAGGTTGTTTGACAGGAATGATTGGGCCAAAGGCCGTCGGACATGAATGATTGGGCCAAAGGCTGTTTGATACGAATGAATTGGGCCCGAGGCCGTCTGATACGTCTGGATTTGTAGTTGTTGATACGCTAGATAGAAACATGAACTGGGCCTAAGGCCATCTGATGTATCTATTTCAAATTTCGTTCATGTATCTTCTTTATTCGATATTATTTACTGGGCTTTCACTCATCCTCATTCATGTGTCTGTAGGTGAGCCAAGTGATGTTCAAACCCAGCCTTGGTGAAGTATGAGAGAAACATTCAAAGTTTTGAGGAGTCAGCCCATACGTCTCATGCACGAGACTTATTTTCACCCTTTTGTCCTTTTGTTATATCTTTGCTACGTTGGCAAAAACTTTGGATCACCTTTGTATATAAGTTTTTGGTTTGGCTGACTATGACTTGAGTGATCCTGTTATGTAAAGCTTATATGTTAACTTTCTTTGATGTGAACTATTAATGAATATATGTGAAAAGTTATGATGTGCCATGTAAGCACAGCTCTATGGACAACAGTTTAAGTTTGCTTCTGTTTTGGCCCCTTAACTCTGTTGAAATATATCTAATCTGGTTTGAGGCCGTAGGTAATCTTTTGATTACTGACCGGTTATGACTATAATCCATAGGGGCGGGTTCGGGTCATGGCAATTTAAAGCAATAAAACAAGTATTTAGGTGGTGAAAACTGTCACACTCCAAATTCGGGCATGATTGGCCGTGGCTCACAGGGCCTTAGCCCAAGGTATATGTAAGCCTAAATACGAATCCGTAATCATATAGAATAAATGTAATAATAGTCAAGAAATAAACAAATCAACACCCAATCCAGTGACATGTTACAAATATAAACGACAAAACCAACCCCAATCAATATCATCAAAACTAATGGGACATAAACAACCCACATAACAAAATAACCCTAAATGAATCTCAATAAAAAAAAAGTATGCACAAAATTAACATAACAATCTAAAAATAAAAATAAAATAAAATGGATGTCCTAGAGGTCCATGCAATTGAGTCCTGGCTACGTCATGTGTCCATTCTAAGTCGTTTTATCACTTGAAAATGATGAACAACCAAGTGAGTTGATAGCTTAGTGAGTAGAAGCATGGATAGTAATATAGTTTTGAAAATAAGGTTCAATTCTAAAATAAGATATATATCACAGAAACTAGATCGACATACAGTTTTGATAAAGACAATCTGTTTCAAAAAGAAGGTTCCATAGTTCAACAGTTAAAAATACTCATATCTCTCAAGAACATAACAAATGACATTCTCCACTTAAAACATATTACAGCATGATCATCAATAATTTGGGTACCATGATTAACAAGTAACATGCCACAAGGTTCTCAAGGCAATAAGCTCGTTGGATCCAATATTGCACCAAGAGTCATCCTTGGGGTGGCAACTCGGGCCTTTTCTCTAAAACGATTCGATTGAAGGTCACTTAGCCTAGGCTAGGTCTTTTCCTTACAATCGTTGAGCACTAGAGTCATCACAGCCCAACCCAGATCTGTTCGCTAATGGCCAGAGTCATCACACATAGTGGAATAAATTCCCTAGACTTCATATATAGATTGTCCCAATAATGAATACCATTCAGTTTTGCAAAACGTGATAATTCACCATTATAAATATGAGACCATAACAAATAGTTTACAATATGCACAGTTTACACATGTTTTAGAAATAGCTCAGTTTCAATAATATCATAATAACTTAACCAATAGTTCAGGGTAACGGAACATTTACAAAAAATATGTAGCCTGCAAAGTGTCCTGAACCAAGTATGAAAACTATATTTTACTACTAATTTAAAAATACTAAAAAGAATAATAAATTAAATAATCCCAAACTAAAGCGCACTAACACAACTTAACCCAACCTACCATTACTCTTAAATAATACCTAAGTTCATGTTCTTCAAGGTCTCAAATTACCCAAGACATGGTTCGGATCAAAACTTAATTAAATGTGATTTCTAGAGAAAACAGAATTTTTGACAAGTTTTTTGAATTGTTCGCTAACTTTGAAAATTAAAAACCCACTCAATACCTTTCAAAAAATTCCAAAACACTCTAGATATCAACCACTATATCCTAAGTTTCAAATCCAATTGGTTTTGCTCGATTTTCTCATCAAAAGAATTAGTTATAATTAATTATATCCAAGCAAGTCGTTTTCTGCAGCACTTTAAAAGAAATTGACAGTTCTCTTAATATACACAAGCAATCAATGCAATCCAAAAAATTTAAGAAACTAGTAATCAGTTCTAAGGATATTGATTTGATAATTTTTAGATTTATATCCAAAGAGAACAACACTTCCAAAGTTACTATTTTATACTAATTTTCTGGATAGATTTGAACACATCAATTTATAAAGATTTTGACTCTAAAAAATTATAAGAAAATTCAAGTATGAAATTCAATATGTAATTAAATTACTATATAAATCTTAACTTAAAATTCATTCGTTTAATATGGTTTCTAAATTTCTAAAGTTTGCAATTGTGTAAAATTTTTAAACTAAGAATTACACACATTCTTTACACATGAATTTAGCTTCTCAGATTTCTTAACGGTATATATATACACAAAATACAAACACCTACGTCTCCACAAATGAATTAAATAATAATATAATAAGGATAAAGATTAAAGAGAAAATTGGTGATAAATCAATCCAAGAAGGGTGTAAGACATTAGGTCCACTGAATTTTTTTTATTGGTGAGAAGTCCATACTTTATGAAATAATTTGGTGAGAAGACTTTTTGTTTTCAATTTTACCCCTTAACTTTTTTTATCTGTTTAACTTTTCGTTAACTATTTGTTCAAATTTATATCTATATGTTTAAATTTCTTGTCTATTTGTTCAAACTTATATGTATCTGTTCAATTTTTTAAAACTATTTGTTTAATTTTTCTCCTAAATTCTATCTATCTGTTTAAATTTTTTTTCTTTAATTCTATTTGCGTGTTCAATTTTTTCCTTTAAATTCCATCTATCTATTCAAAATTTTTGACTATCGATTCAATTTTCCTCCTAAATTCTATCTATCTGTTCATTCCCCCCCCCCCCCCCCCCCCCATAGGTTGAAATTCTGTGTCAATTTTTTTGTTTATCTGTTACAATCATCATCATTGACATCAATTTTTTTCTAGACCTGTCTCATACATACACAGTCACAGATACACAAATAAAAATCAAATTCAACAACAACATGAACTACAGAATAATAATAATAATTTGAACAGATTTCGATCTGAAAAATCTGTTCAACAACTCAATTTATCTGTTACAAACTAAAAAAAAAAATAAAATCTCAAATCTAGATCTGAGAAATCTATCAAGTTTCCTCTTCTATTTCTTAAAATTTCTTTCCTTTTGTTGTCTTGTATTGACCTAGATCAACAAAAAAATCATATATAAACAGATCTGTATAATTTTTTTGTTTAATCTATTGCATCTGTTTCATCATCATCATCGTCATCATCATCATCGAAACAATGGAAAATCTACACAATGGACTGTCAAAGCATTGGATCCTTGTAGCTCGAGATCCTCAACGATGAAAATACATATGTAGATATACATACATATAGATTTATAGTTAAATATACAGATGAAAATACAAATCTGTATCACATGAGGTCTTATATGTCATATTTTCACCAATATATATACAACCAAACAATGATCTGAGGTATGATAAAAAAAAGTGATCTGAGGTCCAACAATCTAGATACAACAATCCAAACAATCTGTTGGCCAGATCTTCAGAGATGTGAGAACACAGATAAATCTGCAGAGATGTGAGATCTGAGAAGAGATGTGTGTGTGTGTGTGTGTGAGAGAGAGAGAGAGAGAGAGACTTTGCTGGAGATGTGAACCGTCGGAGAGCAAGATATGATACCTCTCGTTGCTCTGGTTTTGCGTGCTCAGCAACCTCATCTCCGCTCATCAGCATCGCTACGGCGACGGCGACGGCGACGGTGATGGCCGATGTCCGCCGCAGCAGCCATGGCTCCCACAGCGGAGTCGACTCCGCCGATTTCTGTACAACCAGATCTGAGTGACGTTGACTCGCTCGAGTTGCAAATCTGAGTCGCCGAGGTACAAATCGGAGATTAGAGAGTAGACAGGAGAGTCGACGCTGGAGAAGAGAGAAACAGAGATAAGGAAGTGCTGCGGTGGTGCTGCGACGGATGACGGTAGAGGAGGTGCTGTGGCACCGCGGCGGAGGACGATGAAGTTTGAGAAGATCTAAGAGAGAGATATGGAGGGGAGAGAGAGAGAGACAGAGAGAGAGAGAGAGAGTTTGTGGTGATTGGAAAATGGGGTTGGAAATATACGGGTGGTGGTAGAATATATATATATACATGGAGAGTGTTTGTGGTGATTGGAAAATGGGGTTGGAAATAAACGGGTGGTGGTAGAATATATATACATGGATAGTGTGGTTATTTTACATCACTTTCTTTTTATAGCCAAACGTTTGAATCTATGGACAATAAAAATTTCAAATTGACTTTATCACCCAAACACCCAAGAATAAAAGCAAAATGAAGATGAAAGATAGAGCCCTATCACACACTTAAAATTCCTTCCTTGTTTGCAATAATTTTTTCCCCTCTTCTTTTCTCCCAGCCTCTCTCTCCTGTGGCTGCTACGGCTGCTGTTATATATTGTATTAAGCAACCTAGGGTTCTTGTATAGATCTAAACAAAAGGTTCTAAAATATTATCTTTTGTTTCATTTTATTTTCTCTTTTCATTAATTTAAATAAAAGACTACTATTTTTTTATCAAAATATACTTACTAATTTGTCCCTTATTTTTTTTTTGGATAAATCTTACCTCAAAATTAAAAATTTTCATCATAAATTTATTTTAGGTTTAAAATTAATTAAAAGACCGTCCAACAATATCTAATTTGCACTTTAAGATTCACGAGCAAAACATTTGAGGTTTGTAAAATTATTATTATTTAATTATTCATTTTATTTTTATATTTGGGTTCTCACAAAAACCAGCCATTTAAAGTGTAATCAAAGCAAGAAAATGAATATTAGTTGGCTCAGCCATCCGCTTATACAAATTATATCACATTTTGTAATTAAGTGAGAGTTTGCAAAAATTCACCTTTCGGAGAAATGATGAATTTTTTTATTTCCAAATTTTCTTTTGATTACTCTCAAGGTTGTAGAATGTGTTCTCAATCCCCTATCCAAAAGTTTGAAGTTTTAACTTTAATGGTGTTTTTGGATAGTTTTACAGTACATTAGTAGAAGGTGGTAAAGAAAAAGGAACTCACAGCTCACTATCTGTTTTCCTCACTTTTGACAAAAATGACTTTTTATTTTTATTTTTTTTTATCAAAGCTCTAGAATTTGGCCATAATGGTGTTTTTTGATGGTTTTCGCAGTGAAGAGTGATATATCAGTGAAAAGGAAGAGAAGGAGGTTTACAGCTCACTTTCTATTTTCTCTTAATTTTGCCAAAACAATCTCTTTCTCTGATCAAAGCTTCAGACCTCTCCCTCTCCTTTTAGCTCTAATGGTCCATTTTATAGAAAAATCAGTGAAGAAGGCTCCCCTCAGTGGAGAGCGTGGAAGACAATGTATCATAAGGAAAGTAGAAGATAACTTGCCTCTTCCTTTTGCAAAAGCAAATCTCCTACTTTCTGAATAGCCAAGATTCTTTCAACAATGTAGTGGAGACTGATATGTATGAAATTCGGATGTAGAAATATCTAAAAAATGGACAGGTGCAAGTTCCACCGCATGGAAGCCAACTCTCCCGAAACTGCCCTGCTTCTAGACAAAATAGCTAGTTGGCACATTTTTCATCCAGACATATACTATTTATTATCATTCATCTAGTCGGCTACTGATTTAGTTGGTTGGCTACAAATTCAGCTAGCCCGATTGAATTTTGTATGGCCTGATTATTTTGGAGGGAAAGTAGGGGGTTTCCAAAGAATTATCATCCCTTCTACCCATTTCCACTGTCCTTTGCTGAATTTACTAAAAAAATGTGCAACACTTTAAGTTTCGAGCCTTAGAACAACGTAAAGATGTTTGGAACTATACGTAGAAAACATTTTGCAAAAGAATTTTGAACGGGTCTAAAACAATTTGGCCAAAACAGGTATAAGATTGGGATTAAAGCTCGAATTTCGCCTTTCTACTGAGTGATTCGTGAGATAGCACATTCCAATTTTCATTGTTGAGTGTTCAAAAGAAAGCACCCAAGTCTTAAGGTCAATCAAAATGGGGTGTCTACAGTTGCCCATCTTTGACAGAGCTCGATGAGTCATTTCAAGACGTGAGTGAATGTCAAAGCCCAAAAACAACCCTTTTGACAAGGCCGTAAGACTTTGGGCAAACAAACAAAATGAAGATGTAGTTGGTTGAACACCGAGAGTTCCCTACGTATCTCTTTACAAAAAGAATCAAACTAGTGTAGTTTAGGGGCATGATGCAAATGTCATGCTCAATTGAAAGTTGGACTTACGCTTCACGAAGCTAGTTATTTTGCAAGTTCATGATCAATACAATGCAATGGTGATAAAGCTGCAAAGATGGCAACATGTGAGGCAAGCCTTATGAAAATTATATTAAACATACTAAAGTATAATGCAAACAAACATGTTTTACAAAGTGAATGCAAGCCTAACCAATAAACAAGCCTAAACGTGCCTCGCACGGAAAGGGAGAAGGTATAACCAAGTGAACATGAGATCCAAACGCATTTCACACGAGAAGATGAAGAATATAAGATAAAGAGCTTGATGCGATAGATGTAATATGCAGTGCGATAGATGCATAAGAGCGATGTGATTGTGCAATAAACGCATAAGAACTATTGATAGATGCACAAGAGCGATGCGATTGTGCGATAAATGCACAAGAATGGTGCGATTGTTCGATAGATGCACAAGAACGGTGTGATTATGTTATAGATGCACAAGAACGATACGATTATGAGATAGATGCACAAGAATAGCGTGATTGTGGGATAGATGCACTTATCAAATTGGGAAGCAATGCTCTTCGCACATATCAGGTTCTTGACCCCTATTTCACTAAGTTCTGAGATTGTAATTGAAGTATCTCAGGACATGGAGTGATGTTGAAACCTATGAGGATGCGTTTTGAGCGTTATTTCTGAGCTCCTGAGAGTGGAATAGACTTAGGCGTGCCATTTTATCCTTGCCGGATGAAAATAGGGACCACCCATACAACATATGAACTCAACTATACAAAATAAAAGTGAGTTGGCCAATTTTGAACCTGCCGCACAAAAATAGAGCAAACTGGCTAATTCTTGGGCTGGCCGTCTAAAAATGCAATGACCTGGTTAATTTATGGATCGGCCATACAACAAGGTAGTCAGCCTGTTAAATGTTGTGACGTTGGGGAAAATCTGGGTTTTCGAGACCCAAAGTGCTTAAAACACATTTAGGGCTTGCTATTTCGACATTCTCTTGTTCAAAAACACACTCTCTTTCTCTTTAGATGTTTTCTCTCTCTATATTTTTTCATTTTTGGATTCACCCACGAACCCTTGCCGATTTTTCTTTGATTTCCATCGTATTCCTCTACATTTGAACTAATTAAATTTTGGAATGGTGAAGTTTTTGAATTTTCTTCAATTTTTGTATGATTTCTCACAGCTTAGGTTCCCTTTCCACAGCTTGAGTTGAATTTTAGGCGATTATTCACGGTTTGAACATCCCCCTCACGATTTGCCATTGGTTTGTCACTATTTGCCCTTGATTACACACTACTGGGGTGGTCTAGGGCTAAAATTCCATATATTTCAAACTTCCCCCTCATATTTCCACACTTTCCCATAGCTAGCTGTGGCGCTCCGCATGATGATACCCTTTCGATTATCCTAGAGTGTGATGTGCCCCCACCAATGACTGAGGTCGATGTTCCCGCGCTCGTCGCGAATGTCAGGGGCCATGTGGATGTTGAAGACCTCGCGGCTGAAGACATCATCCCTCTAAAGGTGGAGCTGGAGCTACAACCATTGAGAGTGAGACTCTTGCTGCCTATCATCCACTTGTCCACGCGATGGCCCCCGGAAGGATATTGAGGTTCACAGAGTTCGCTTCGAGGCTCACTAAGGATGTACTACTTCGAGAACGCCCGAAGCACTTGTCCTAGGAGGCCTCCACAGTAAAAAATTTCTAGGGTAAATTACACTGACACCCCCTGAGGTTTATGTTTATTACAGTTCTCCCCTCACCTTTTAGAAATTACATCTCCCCCCTGAGATTTAAAGTTTCATTACAGATTCCCCCCTCAGCAATTTAGGTTGTGTTTGGCAAAGCTTTAAAATAATGATTTGAGAATTGAGTTGTATTTTGAGTTTGTGAGTTTTGGAATTATGATTTGAGTATGGAAAATTTCTTTGGTTATGAGTTTTAAAAAAAGTTTGAATTGAGTTATAACGCTTTGTATTTTGGGTTTAGAATTGAAGTGAGGTGTAATTGAAAGTTGTCAAGGTTTGGTGGATATTTGTGGATGTTCTCATGCTTTATTTTTGGACAAGGGGTTGTTAAGAATTGGTGAGTATAAGGTTGTTGCTATTTTGTTAGAGTGGATGCAATTTCGGGGATGAAATTTCTTAAGGAGGGAAGGATGTAATGATCTAGAAATTTTTCCTTCCGCTCGAGCAGAGGGAGTTGACGCTCGAGCGGACGACTTTGTTGGTCTGAGCGCTCGAGCGCAAGGTTAGACGCTCGAGCGGGTCGCCTAGTTGAGTTTGAATTTCTGAGGCACGTGGATTCGTTTTTGACATTTTTATTAGTACATTTGGAACCTCCTTATTTTATTTTGGGGCATTGATTGAGGTGGTAATATGATGGTAAAGTAAGATTGGACCAAAAACTTTAATTCGAATAATTTGCCTACGATCAGCCGTCACTCTTTTGCCCTTTTCTTTTTCCACACTTTGAATTTGGATGTGAGGTTAGAACCATTGGAAAGCTTATTTCCGGGGCTTCAATTTGGACACAAGAACGACCTAGAACGGAGTCCCGATAAGAGAGTTACACCCGTTTGAAGTCTTCACATCTGTGCTGGAAGCAGAGCCGCACGTGCGGGGAATAGCGCCGCATGTACGGGCTGTGCGGGACAGCAGCTCAAAAACGTGATTTTGAGCTCATTTCTTGCATTTTCTTTTCCCCTCTTCTTCTCCCCTCTTCCATGTCCGAAACCCTAGCTCCCAAAACCTTGATTTCCTCCACTTTTATCAACAAATCCACCATGGATCTTGCATCAAGGATGGAGAACAAGAAAGGGCCAACATTTTTCAACCGATTAAAATTCGAAATTTGTGGAGGATTCTTCTCAAAGCTTGCTTTTCTTGCTTGAATCTTGAGGTAGGGGTCCTAGTTCTCCTTCAATGCTTACATTGATAGATAGATTTGTGGTATTTTGGAATATATAAATGCAAAATCTATATCTTGGGCATATAGTGTAAATCATGAAATTTTGGGGTTAGGGTTTGAAATGTTGGGGTTCTATTATGGGGTTTAGATTATGGTTTATGGATTATGGACCTAGGGTGTATAATAAATGGAAAGATTGGAACAAAAAGTAATGGGTTAAGAAATTTAGATTTTTCTTGAAATTTCTAGATTTTTCTTGAAACCCTAGGTTGATTTTTGATGATAATCAATGATTTGGCCCAAATTGAATGTAGAATCATGAAATTGGTAGGATGAATTATATATGTACAAGTTTAATTGGAATTTGGTTATGTTTGAAAATTATGTTTAAAATTTGCGAATGAACTTTGCTATGAACATTGTAAATCATGTTATAATGAGAAAGGAAATTGGGGGAAATGATTTGTTAATGATATAAATGACTTAAACTCGGTTATGGAATGTTGAAATGGGATTTGAGAGTTCCTCTCGAAATTTTGTTGAATTATGTTTAATGGTATTGAGTTGAATCATGTTGATTTTAGTTTTGTGATCTAAAATGTAGGGTTTCCAAAATGGATTTAATCTCAAATCAATTTATCAAATTCCTAGTGGGTTTGCTTAGTTATTTTGAAAATCAAGAGGATGATTTAATGGGTTCTTTATGGGGATGGGAAATGTTTGGTTTTTGGTGAAAACACTAGAAATTTAGAGATTTTTGGAGAACATGGAAATGTTCATAAAACTCCTTTCTTTCTTTGAATAGAAGATGAATGTGTGTAAATTTCATAATGTATTTTGCAAGATTGGTAATCTTTTAAATTTATTGAGTTGGAGAGATGGTTTTGAAAACTTCATGTGTAGTCCTTGGAGGGACCATGTTGCTTTGACTTGTGAAATGAGGAAGTTGATGCTATACGGTTAATTTGAGAAGGAATGTTATGAATCATGGAGATTTTTGCATTTGCATATCATATCATTTATCATTGTGCATCGTGGTTTTAAATCCAAGAGATTTGCATTCATGACAGAAAATGATTTGGATAAGAAATATGGAAATGTGAATGGGGTAAATACGTGGTAAGTTCGGGTAGGGGGTGTAGTTGATTTGTTATTTTCAGTGAGTGTCCAGGGTGAAAGACCCGAAAGCCGTGCGGATAGGTGTCGAGCCTTCCGGTTAGCACCGGTAAAAATGACAGTTTGGTAGTGCTCGTAGAGACTACTTGCAGACACCAGCCTAGGGATTACCAGTGTCGTATTTACCGCCCCTTTTAAAGTAATGATGGAAGTTTGAAATTGATGAGATCATATGATGACATTGAGAACATGGTGATTTTGAAACAATGCATTGGAACGGATTTTTTCCTCATTGATTTATCTTGGCATAGCATTGCATTTACATTTACTTTTGTGTTGAGGAAAAAGCATAACTATGTACATACTTTGTGTGAGAATACTCTACAAAACTTGGAATTTTATTTTAAAAGAATGGTTGGTTTTCGAAAATGGTTTTTGAGAGTTCACATCCCGCCGTAGTAAGCCGGCAAAAGGTGGATTGTGTTGAGCTATGTGTTGAGAGGTAAGTTGAGTTGATGATGTTTTTTTGTTGCTTGTGATGAATTTGTGAAATTTCATATTGATGTGTAATTTGGTTTAAAGAGGAAATGTGCATGGGCATTATTTGTAAATAATGGGAATAAAAAAAAAATAGATATAAGGATTATAGATTATGATGATAAACTTAACGAAGTAGTTGTGTTAATAAAAGTAAAGTGTGAGAGTTGTTTCTTAATTAAATAAAGGATTGGCTTGGAAGGGTTTACTAACATTGTGTTATCTTGAAATGAAACTTTGCGGGTGTAATTAACGGGGTGAATTGAGTATAGGAGAATTGTTGGCAAATCAAAAAGGAACTTGAACTTGAAATTTTGGGATTTTAAGTTAAAAATGAAGAGTAAAAGAGTAGAATGAAAGAAAAGAGGAACATTAAAAATGGAAGTTAAATGAGAAATATTTTGAGAAATGGGTTATTAACCTTTAAATGATGTTGTTTGTTAAATACGGTTGTTTCACAAGGATCTATGGTTTTTCTAAAGTTAAGGGATGATTTTTAATGGCTGAAGGTTTTCTTATAAGTGTTTAAACTGTTTTTGAGAAAAAGATACCTTACTTATGATGTTTTGAGATTATGAAATGTCACCCTACTATATGGTATCACCCAGCATGCATGATCATTTTTATCTGTGTGTTAGTTATTGATTTAGAACTGTGAGATTCCTACTGGGCATTAGTGCTCACCCCGTTGTTGTTGTATCTTTTTACAGGAAGAATGTTTGGATTATTTGATTGAAGATGTACGGAGTTCTTGAGTCATTTGTATAACTTCATGGTAGTTGTAAAAGAAGTGGATTTGTATTTGTATTCATTTATTTGTAGCTTCGCGGCAGAAGCATTGGCATGTATTATTGTTGTTGTATTCATTGAGAGAGAGAACATGTATTATCGTATTTCTGTTACTCAAGTGTAATAGATATTTGTATATGTAGAAAAAAAAAATATGGACCTAAATTTACAGGCTTTGGTAATGTTTTCGTGTAATTAAAATTCGGGGTGTGACATGAGTGATGTGACATATAGTATTGAAAAGTGAGTGTTTTAAAAAGTGTTTTGAAAAGTGGATGTGGAATTAATTTTCTAAAGCTATAACCAAACCACACACTTAAACTAATTAAAAGCTCTGCCAAACCAAGCCTTAATTTTTTTAAATACCAATTTTTCCCTCACTAGGTAAGTTACATTAGCACTCCTCACATTTTAGAAATTACAATCCCCTCCCTAAGGTTTAAAGTAGTATTACCAATTGCCCCCTCGGTTAGTATTAGTTGGAAAAAAAAATTAATTGGAAAAAAAATTATTTGAAAAAGAAATTAATTGAAAATTTTTTTTGTTAGTTAAATTTTTAAATTTTTTTTAAAAACCAACATAAACTCATTTTTTGAATTTACGTTTTTTCCTCAAATTTACAAACTGAGACAACAATTTATAAACCAAAAAAATTATCAAACATGTTTTTCTGACAATTTTTAAATTTTTTGTAAATATAAATTGAAAACTGAAAACGAAATGGTTACCAAACAGGCCTCAGATGGTAAAAATGTCGTAAAATCAACAAATAATTAAATAAGTTACCAACGTAAGAAATGATTTATCAAAAGATTCTTAGGCTATGTATGGTTTGATTTTTAGAATTTTTTTTTAAAATTAAAAATTAATTTGGTTAAGAAATAAAAAATAAAAAATAATTATCATTTAAGGGTAAAAAATAATTATCATTTTAACTTTTGAACAGGTTATATACATACGTATGGCTATTTTAATTCAATTTGTAAAAAACTATTTCTAATCACTCGAAAGATAAAAATTATATAAAAATGATAATTATTTTTTTATTTTTTATTTCTTAACCAAATTAATTTTTAATTTTTAAAAAAAATTTCTAAAAATCAAATCATACATAGCCTAAGAATCTTTTAATAAATCATTTCTTATATTGGTAACTTATTTAATTATTTGTTAATTTTACGACATTTTTACCATATGAAACCTGCTTGGTAACCATTTCGTTTTCAGTTTTCAATTTATATTTACAAAAATTTTAAAAACTGTCATAAAAACTTATTTGATAATTTTTTTTGGTTTGTAAATGGTTGTCTCAGTTTGTAAATTTGAGGAAAAAACGTAAATGCAAAAAATGAGTTTATGTTTGTTTTTAAATAGAAATTTAAAAATTTTACTAAAATTTTTTTTTCAATGAATTTTTTTCCAACTAATACTAACCAAGGGGGCAATTGGTAATGCTACTTTAAACCTTAGGGAAGGAATTGTAATTTCTAAAATGTGAGGGGGGTGGCAATGTAATTTACCTAGTAAGGGAAAAATTAGTATTTAAAAAAATTGAATTGCTGAGGGGGGGAATCTGTAATGAAACTTTAAACCTCAGGGCGGGAGATATAATTTCCAAAAGGTGAGGGGGGGAATTGTAATGAATATAAACCTCAGCGTGTGTCAGTGTAATTTACCCAAAATTCTATTATTTGCTGTTCTCTTTTCCTTTCTATTTGCTTGGCATACTTTGGTTTAAATTCCATGTTGAATTCATTGTTTTGTACATTAACAACCTTTCTTGTTGCAGATCACCAGCAAAAAGATGAGGGGGGGTATAGGAGTGTCCACCACCCATGACAGTGGTACAAAGAGCTCCCAACCACAGTTCGCGCTTTGGTAGACGAGATAGGCTTTGGCCTTTTTTGCTCCAGGCTCACGCAGATGCAGGCGAACAGGTCCATTTTCGGCGCTTTGATGGAGAGATGGTGGGACGCCACCAATGTAACGGTTTAGGTCGAGGTCCGAGTTTTCTGCAAAAAATTAGACTTAGTTCTGAAAATTTTCGAAGTGTCAAAATTGGATTTTTCAAAACTTGTGATTTTGAAAATAATATTTGGCGGTAATTGTTCCTTATATATTAAATAGTCTAATTTGATTTTATGTGATTTTTCTACGATGTATTAATCACTTACTTCAACGTCAAACTTAAAAAATTCAGTCGGAAAATTATTTTTGTACTAAAATTGGGGGAGTCACTTTTTGATTTAATTGGATTTTGGTTTTTTGTTTTGTTTTGTTTTGTTTTTGTTTTTGTTTTTTTTTTGTTTTCTTTTTTTTTTTTGTATTTTTCTTTGAATCCAAATGGGGGTACTTTCTTATTACATTGTAAACTTAAGTAAATGAAATATAAATGTAAGAGGCTAAATGAAAGCATTTACTTAAATGGTTACATATGGAAGTAAGATTGATGTGCTGGGAGAGCCATAGGAACTGAGTTGTGTGACTAGCTGTGTCTTCGGTGATCGCTTGAGCAGTTAAGTGGTCGTTGGAGCACAGATGCGAGGCTTCTAGTATTTTCACTGTAGACCTGCAAAACTTATGGGAATTGTGTTCACTGCTCAAGTGGTGAAATCTTCGCTCGAGTGGTCTATTTAGATTTAGCACTTTAAAGAGTCATTTTTGGCCATTTTTATTCATTCTTCCAGATTCTTTCTCTCTACTCTCCCTCTTTTTTGCCATTGTTAAGCTCCAAATCTCCTTAAACCTTGGATTTCATCTCCTTAGAGTGAGAATCTCACTCTAGTTCCTCATACAAAAATAAAGAGCACGAAGAGGGCTTCCTATTAATCTGAACGGATTGTGTTTTCATCGACGTTGGATTTTTGGGTCTCTCCTTGCTAGAGATAGGGATTTCTTGCTTTCCTTCAATATTTTAGTATAGACAGATGGGTGGTATGTTTCTATTGCATAAAACCTTGTGTTAAAAGGGATTTTCTTGAAAAGCATGTATAGAAATGTTAGGGTTTCTAACACAAAAGAGTTAACTTATGATTTAAATTTGATTATGGAAGTTTTGAGCTATTGAAATATGATTATGCATTTTAGAGTGAAAAGCCCTAATTTTTGTCCAAACCCTAGTTTTGAGTTTTATTCAAACATGGGTTTTTCTTCAATTAGCCTTAAATCCTTGAAATTGGTCTGATGCTTGGTTGAATTGAGTATGAATGTTGATTATTAGATGTTGTGAGAACAATCCTTGCGGGATGGGTTCATAATATAGTAATTGGTGATGGAAATTTGTGTTACAAACTATGGAAAGTATATGATACTAAATGGGTTGATTAATTGCAATAAAAGGAGTTGATATTGAGGTGTGGGGAACATATTGGAAAAATAATTCATGTTTGTTTATAAAGGAGAAACTTTACTTTTGTCGTTAAATGAACTTTGGTGTGACTTTCTGGATTGAAATGAAGAATTGATGGGTTAAAATTCGGAAAGATGGTCCGTTTCCTTCCTGCTTGGGACCGGTAAAGCGTGACGCTTGATAAAGGTTTCGTCTTTCTTCTGGAGTAGCACCCAGTAAAGCGTATGGATTGTTGGGCTATGTGGAGGTTCCTCTTTCCTTCCGGTTAGCCACCGATAAAGCATGGTGCTTGAGACAGTTTCCAGCTTTCCTTTCGATGTAGTGCCCGGTAAACTGTGTTGGTATGGCTTGATGAAGCAGGTTGTTTGGCATGTGGATATTGTTGAGAATTCTTGTAACAATTCAGTTATGTGATTGTGATAATTGTTAGATGTAGATTTGAACTATGTAATGTAGAATATGTTGTTAATGAGTTGACTCTTATAGTCCAATTATAAGAAATGTGTTGACATATGTTTGAGATTGGTGTTATGTGGATTATGTTGGGGTGAAGGATTGTAGTAGAAATTGAAATGTGTAAATGGGACAGGATTGAAAACAAATCGAACTTAATAATTGCAATGTGCGAAATGTGTGTGGTGTGTATGTGTTGGTGTTTTGTGGGGAATGGTAAGGTGACGAGTTGTGGCGTAATTGATGAGTGTGAAATACGAATTAGAAGTAATAAATGATTAGTAGGCTTAAAACCTTTATTTAAGGAAAAGAGGTTTAAGGAAATCATTCGAATGAATTTTGATGAGTTAAAAAGAAGGTCTCTATGAAATGTCAAGTGGGATTTTGTAAAAAGAGTATCTATTTATATAGTCTATTTTGCATATAAAAGGACAAATTATTTTTATATGTATCACTTTATAGCATTCATGATCACATTTATATATTGATTATTATTGTTGAGAATCATTGTAGATCCCTACTGGACCTTGTGTTCATCCCATGTTGTTTAACCATTTTTCAGGGATGGAGTAGGGTACAACAATTGGAAGATCAAGAAGTTATTTAGTATGTTATGAGCCCGTCTTGTGTAATTGTAAATGAAATATTAAAGGGTAGTGGTGTTGAGGTGGTTCTTTCTATGTAATTAATTATTTTGAAATCTATCATGAAAGCCTTTGAGTCATGTTTTGTGAATATTTGTAGTGAACATTTTTATCATTGTAATTATGAGCAAAAGAACCTCATTTATTCTATTTAGTTTGTGTTGCTTCTATAAGTATTATTGGAAAATTGATTTTTATAAGGAATTTGGTAAATTATCTGTGAAATAAAATTGGGGGCGTGACAACTAACTCTTTCCACTTTTCATCCACGGAGGAGATGACAATGACCCCCTATGATTTCTCTATGATTACTGGCCTTCAGGTAGGGGTGATCCAATCTCCAATCTCCTTTGACCTCAACATGAGCCAGTGGCATGCTACACAACGTTATCTTCTTGGGGCAGTCCTGACCCCTTGCCCGACATGGGATGTTTCGCTACAATTGGCTCCGCCAATAGTTTTATGGGACCCATCCTATGACTCTAAAAGAGATAGCCCAGTACACCTGTGAGTTTTTTTTCTTTACGTGCTTGGTACTACCCTGTTTGTGAATAGGGAGAATACTGTAGGGTTGTACCTGTTGAGTGCTATGGTGGAGCTTCGGCGGGTAAGAGATTACGACTGGGGCGATGCTGGCCTGGCTACCCTCTATGGCTACATGAGCTCCGTGTCCCACCGAAAGATGGAGTTACTTAGAGGCTACTGGAGGACATGGGAGGTTCATTTTGCACTTTCTTCTTCAATTCTGTTGTAAATCACGTTTTCTACTTTGCATTTCTTACCCTATTTCTATGTTTTCCTGTTGATTTGCAAACATGCCTTTCCCATGCATCTACGAATTTACACCTATTTTCCTACCATTACCCCTATTTTGGAGATGGAGATCGAGATTAGGTTGGTAGTGCCCTGCTCCTTGTACTATGATAGTAAGCTCCGTCCTTGCAGCTGCCATGTTCTCAGCTTTACTTCCTACCGTCGTTTCTTCGACACTGGGATCACTAGTAGGGTATGTGAATCTTATGTGAACTTTTGCTCCCTTTTTATTGCTTCTTATATTTTGATATGTGACTTATCTATGCATTTTTTGTTTGTAGATTGAGTGGCATCCTTGGGTGGCCATGTCCCCTGCAATGAGGATGAGGATATTGTTGAAGGGCCCTTTCTATAGGGTTTGGTATCTAGACGAGCGGTTTACTCACCAAACTTCTGGCCAGGCTAATTCTAGCATCCCGTTGACTTCCATTTCACTCATGAGGACTGCCAATGACATCGCCGATAGAGCCATCATTGATGAATTAATGATGGGGAACGACGCCGATATGCTCCATGGTCTTGGGGATTACACAGCCTTCCTACATACTCATAACATGCCTCCTCTTACCAAGGGCATTGCCTGTGTCATTGGGGGTGGTGTTGCTACTCTTGTTATTGAAGGGGTCGCCCTTACAGCTCCTATTGATCCCATCGCTAGCCATTTGGTGCTTTCCACGGTGGTCACATACCATTGACTGAGTGGTTTATTTGGCCAACTTTCTTTCAAGCCTTTTGAGGAACTAGAGCTCATACTTGCCCTAGATGTCCAGCAGGTATACGTTTCTCTTTATAACTTTGCAAGTCATTTATCATTGGTTTATTTGGTTATTATTTCTTTTTCTATTTACAGAAGCCGGTGACCATACTGATCAGTGCCTTGAGCTCCTTGAGACTTGATTCATATGGTGCGGAGGAAAGAAACAGCTTTGGTCTCTTCCGGGATTATGTTAATCTACTCTTCACTTGATTTGTCTCCCATATGATTCCCTTGTTTTTATTAAATCTGATGAGTCGCCTCATTCAGCTCTATCTATTCTAATGTTATTTTCCTTGCCTTTTTTAGATGGCACCAACGACAACTCCTCTATTTGTGGAGAGGAGAGGAAGATGACCTTCGGTGCAAGGGAGATGAGCTAGGGATGACCACAGCAGAGGTGGGGATGCTCGAGGTCAGATAGAAGGGAGAGTGCCTCCTGTGGCTTTCATGCCAGAGAGTTCTTTCTCCTCGGAGTGATAGAAGGATTCTGAGGAGGACACCGAGGAGAGTGGCAACGACAGAGATGCGAGTGTTAACATTGAGCACTTCGAGGGTAGCAAGGAGAGCGAGACTTCCAGTGATGATGATGTGACCCCATCGCAGAAGAGGATGAAGCATGTTGTTGTTGACTAGTTATTTATTTATTTATTATTATTATTATTATTATTATTATTATTATCATCATCATCATCATCATCATCATCGTCATCATCATTATTATTATTTAACTGGAAATGTAAAAGGATGTTTTAAGGACCTATTAGTAAAAACAATGCATGATGCATTTTTGTTTTGAAATCCTAGATGGTATGGAAAATTGTGTATGATGGATGATATGAAATATGTATGGTATGTGGAATGACATGCGATGCAACTTTTGAGATTAGTAAAAACAACTCTATAGGTTATAACCTAAACACATATACACCATTTTCTCGATTTTTTTTATTTTATATATTTTCTTACATTTTCTTTTTTGCTTTTCCTATTCTCATCTATTCTACTATTGAGGCATCAAGTGCCTTTCCTTTTCTCTTTCTTTTTCTTCTTCTTCTTCACTGAGGCACCATTTGTCCAGACCTTTCCCTTTGTCTTCTTCCTCTCCTTCGTCATCTTCTTAACAGAGGCCTATAAGAGAGACGCAGAGTGAAAAGCTACAAAAATCAATCTGTGGCAGCTTGTACTTTTCTCTAACATGGCTTCTCCTTGTCCTCTCATTCTTTTCTTTGATCTCAATACGACTTTAGAGGAGGTACAAGATACTAGCTCCTTAGGGTATCCATGCCCCTATTTTCAACCCCCCTACATCATTTGACCAATTGTTAGCGACCATGTCTGACATTGACGCCAACTCTTACACACTGAAATCGTGTGTAGAGATCGTGACTACGGTATCCAATTTGTCCCGCCATTTGTAGAGCAAAACGAATGAGGTATAGTGGTTGAGTACACAACTCTCGTTTTTCCAGTGTATGTACCAAGACACTCGATAAGCCAGTTGAAGAAGTAAAACAAGGAGTTGAAGCAAATGTCAATGAATATGGCCCGATCACTGGCTCCCTGGTGTACCTCATTTGACAGCTAACAAGGGGTGATTTCCTTTGAAAACCCTGCCAATCCCGAGGCTGGGTCTTAAATACCTTCCCCTGAATGAACATCTTCTTTTCTTATCCTCGTTTTTTTTTTTTTTTAAGGAACTGAGCACCAATGTATAGTTTCAGATATATTTTTTTTCTTTGAAAAACTTTTTTTTTTCTTTCTCTATTTTTGTAATGCTTTGATTGGGGTTTTCGCCCTGAAGTTTTAACGGAAATTTTTTTGTTTTGCATATCATGGCGTGAATGGCATGGCACCTGAGCACCAAAACACTTTGTTTTTTAATTTGAAACTAAGAATGATTGATTTTGAATGAGTTTTGAATTGGACATTGAGCTCACAATTGACCAAAATTGAAAATACAACTCGATAAAAGAAAAACAAAGCAAAGATAGTCTAAACTAGGGATGGCAATTTGAAACCGGTCCGATGGGGACCCGACCCCCCGACCCCGAATTGAACGGGTTTTCTCCGAAAAATACCCTCGTGGGGACGGAGATGGTATTTAAAAATTAATCCCCGAACGTATTCGGGTCGGGGATGGGGATAAGTGTTTCAGCCCTGTACCCGGACCGGCCCGGTTTATCCCCGAACTTATCCCCGTATATATATACTTTCCTATTCACTCATCTACCCTCATTTATTCACTCTCTATTCACTGATTTCACAAAATCCATTCTCCTCCACACTACTCTCTCTCTCTCTCTCTCTCTCTCTCTCACACACACACACACACACACACACATACCCTAATCTAGTTTTCATCTTCGTCTTCGTCTCACCCTAAGCCCCCCCTCTCTCTGTTCTCCTCACCTCCGTTGCTGCCTTGTCACCGATCACCACCAATCGTCAATGGAAGAATCACTCTCTTCTCTCTTCTCCTCTGTCCCTCTCGGTCTCACGCTTTCTCTCTCAGATTTGATCACACCCCGTGAATCACCAACAGATCTTAAATCACCACATCGCCGATCGCCAACAGATCGTGAATCACTCTCGGAATCAGATCGTGAATCAGCCAACAGATCATGAATCACCCCTTAGATCGTGATCGCCAACAGATCGTGAATTAGCCCTTAGATCTCAGATCTAAAAATCATGATTCATGGAGTGAATCGTGAAGCTCTTGCTCTCTCTCTCTCTCTCTATATATATATATTTTTGATTCATATTTTTCTTTTATTCAGAATATATATATATATATATATGTATGTTGTTCATTGTTGCTGCTGTTTTTAGATTATTATTGTTGTTAGATTATTACAACAGATCGTGAGGATCATTGTTGTTAGATTATTATTGTTGTGCATTGTTGTTCATCTCAGATCTAACAAGATTATTATTGTTGCTGCTGTGTTTTTTTTTTTTTTGGCTCGGGGAATGTCCGGGGTTGGGGAAAACCGATCCCCGTTAGGGGACGGGGCGAGGATGATGATGGGTCCCCCGTTGGGGATCGGGGCCGGGGATGGGGTAATTTTCACCATCAGGGATCGGGGACGGGGAGGGTGATCCCCGCCCCGCCCCGCCCCGCCCTATTGCCATTCCTAATTTTAGCAAACAGCATATGATCCTTGAAATGTAAACCTTCTAGCTGAAACAAACCACTTCATTGAATAGCACAAATTTAAAAAGTTAATGCAGGAAGACAGTGCAAAGTGCAGTCTCTTTTCAACTGTAAAATATAGAAATTGATACAGAAAACAATGCCAGTGCAAAACACAGAAGCGCCTCAATTCTTCAGAAACAGAAGGGCAAAATCCAAAGAAAAAAAAGAAAAAAAAAACACTAATAGACGAGAAATTGTCATACAATTGCGTCTAACATTTAAAGTATAGTTGTTATCAATGATCTGTATATATGGATATATGGCACACATGAGAAGCGCCAAACATAGCAATACCGCTTCAGTACACATCTCTGTTATTGTAGTTTTGTTCTCTCATAATTCAAATTTACAACATAATTACGTTATATATATTAAGTGTATATTCATCCCTTTCTTTTTAACTAGTTCAATTATTAACATCAAGCTGGGTGGTTGAAAAGATGCATTGATTATTAAAAAATGATAACTTTTATGGCTGAACCACAAGTCTCACTCAAATGGACAACATGCTGGCATCCCACATGGCAAAAATATCCAAAACATACCCACTAAATAATTGTTAAAATTAATGTTTGGTCTTCAAATTCAAATTCAAATCCACTTTTTGAGTTTTTTGTTTTCCCCTTAAATCTTTTATCTTCTTGTTTTTTTTAATCCAAAAAAATAAATAAATTAAATGTACCTAAAAAGTAAAATATTTATGAAAAAAACTGAAAATTTTCACTAAAGACAAAAAAAAAAAAAAAAAAAATTGAAAAAATGAAAAACAATAAAACTAGCACATTTCCTTCTTCTTTTTTTAGTGATATTTCATTTAGATTTCTTCATAATATTTTAAATTTTAGGTACATCTAGATTAGATGCATCTAAAACATAAAATAAAAGAATTCGTTAAAATATTTACAAAATTCACTAAAGACCAAAAAAAAAATGAAAAACAAAACACTCCAAGACAGTTTTCAAAAACTAACCCAAAATCACCTTGTTTGGTTTTGATTGATTTTCTGAAAATTGAGTTTTTGGTTTTAAGTATTTTTTATTTTTTAGTGAACTTTTTAATATTTTAAGTAAATTTTTTATTTTCTAGATGCACATAACTTAGATAGACCTAAAAATTAAAATATTTGTAAAAAAATATTTTAAAATTTCAATAAATACACAAGAATACAAAAATGTACTAAACTTTCGTATTTTTTTTATATTTTTTTGTATTTGATGAATTTTCTAAAGATTTTTTTCCATAAATATTATACTTAATAAATTTATTCAGGTTAAGTACATCTAAAATATTTTTAAAAGAAATATTAAAATATTAAAATATTTGAGTAAAAACAAAAAAAAATATATATAGAAAATAAAAAATAAAAAACTCAATTTTCTGAAAAGTAGACTTAATTTTTTGAAACCAAACTATACGGTTCGAAGTTTCAAATATTAAATTTAACATATTTCCCTTGATTGATAATAAAATAAAAATAAAGAATAGAAATGTGATCCACCAGGTTGGGAAGCAAACAAATATGGGAATATTTGTGCCCAAAAAAAAAAAAAAACCAAATAGGGGAATAGAACATAGTTTTCAGATAAAAAATGACAATGAAAGGATTCACACAAGCATCTCCAATCCTTCACATTTTCTTTCATCAAATTTAAATTTGATGAAAACAAATTAAAAAATCAACTCCGATCCTTTCATCATCAAATGTTCATCAAATCAAAATGGTCACTTTTTCATCAAAATAAAAACTCATCAAATTTAAATTTGATTAAATTTAAAAAGATGAAACATCATAGATGATTTTTTTCTTTCTTTCATCAAATTTGATGAAAAGTGAAATTTGGAATAAGAAGAAATTTTTAAAAAAGATTTTGATGAAAATTTGATGAAAGTATTAGAGGAATTCATATCAAATAAAACTTTTTACTCAAATTTGAAATTGGATGAAAAAATTTAAAAGATTGGAGATGCTCTAAAGAACTGCAAAATGCAAATTCATCAATTTCACATTCACGGCACAAAGATAATCATATCAGAATATCAAATTGATGAAATTTGACATAATTGCAAAAACCCAAAAATGAAAACCAGCATTAAATCACATAAAAGTAATCATACTCTGTTTCAATTTCATTCGAACAAGACATTATAGAATAAAGGGTCATTATTTAGACATACAAAACAACCCATGATCAAACAGATCTTAAATCTATCACCAAAATAAATTACAAAGAGAAGAGCTATATATATATATGAACGTATCAACGTCAAAGAAGATAAATTGAATCGAATCATTGAAGAAAAGCTCCATATAAACATATATTTAGGCAATAAATGGAACAAACACATAGAAAACAAAATCGGTTTCATGAATCACCTGCAAAAGAGGTGAGCCTTTGAAAAGATCAGAATAGTCGGAGAGAGAGAGAGAGAGAGAGAGAGAGAGAGAGAGAAAGAGAGAGAGAGAGAGAGAAGAGAGAGACGTATGAAACGATGAAGCAACGGACCAAATGTCGATGTCTATATGGTACGAGAAAACAGTGCGATTAGTGCTGTGTTTGGTTGGGGGATTTGGAGAGGGATTTGGAAAGGGAAAGGGAAAAAGTGTGTGAAACTAGGTGAAATATAGGCATATTTTATTTACATTTCACCTACCTTTTCCATTTCCCTTTCCAAATCCATCCCGAAATCCTCCAACCAAACACAACATAGATAAAAAATGAGGAATCCTGTGCAATAGGGAACACGTAGTTTTGTGCACTTTTTGGAGAGCTTGGGACCACTGAAAGGATGATGAGATTGACAATTATTGGAAGGGAGTTTTTTTTGTAAATTGAGCCATCGTTGGGTAATTATATGTTTTAATGAAAAAGTCAAAATGTTATTATAAGTTGTCATATTATTCTTTTTATTTTTTTACATATCTTTTCTTAAAAAATTAAAAAATTACTAAAATAACTTGTTCCCAAACGAATAATCCTTTGTAGCTCAAAAAACACTTGGCCTGAAATAGCTTGAATACCCAAAACGAACAGAGAGAGAAGAGAGAGGAAGAGAGAAGAGGGAGGGAGAAGAGAGAGAGCACCATCACCGATACTGCCATCCTCTGTATGTATACACAGATCTGTATAGATCTGTGTACCTCTCTCTCTCTCTCTCTCTGTATCTGTGTGTATATACACAGATCTATACCTTTATCTCTCTCTCTCTCTCTGTGTTCTGAGTTATGAAAGAAAAAAAGAAAAAAAAAGCAGAGTAAGAACAGATATAGGAAGAAGAAGATGATGATGATGATGTGTTGTTGTTGATGTTGATGCTCTCTCTCTCTCTCTCTCCCTCTCTCGGTAGGTGGATGGGTTTGATTTTTGGTTTTGATTTTTGGGTTTGATTGGTAGACTGTTGGCTGATTGATGATGTATCTCCACTTCTTTTATTTCTTCTTCTTCTTTTTTTTTTCTTCTTTATAGACTATTGGCTGGCCGGAAAGAAAAAAAAAATGATTTTGATTTCAGTTTGGTGATTGTGAACAGAGGGAGAGATGAACACTGTTCATTGAACAGAAGAAGAAGAAGAAAGAGAGAAGAAACAAATGAGAAAAAAGAAAGAAAGAGAGAGAGAGAGAGAGAGAGAGAGAGAGAGAGAGAGAGAGAGAGAGAGAGAGAAAGGATCCAAAATGACATCGTTTTGGATTCGAGCCATTTTGGGCCAAATGTTTTTTGAGCTACGTAGCAATGCTGTTCCCAAATGAGGCGTTAGTCGAGATTAGATAAGGGGGTGAAAGTATATGCTTTTCACATTGAGGTATATTAGAGGTGTAACTCGGGCGGGTTTGTTCGGGTTAGAGAGTTGCCAGGCCTAGCCCAAATTGTGTTTGGCAGTGTCCAAGCCCGCCCAAGCCCGACCATCAACACAAGCTTGGCTACCCAAGCCCGGACCGAGCTTCATAATCTAAACTCGGATTAGCCCGAATTATCCAAATTTCACAAGAAATATGATGATATTACAATAAGAAGCCATTTTTTTATCCTTTCATATTGATAGGAGAAATTAGGAAAAAACTTAAGTTAAACATGATCTGTATAGATACATACCCTGATTAAGCATTGACCACCACAATCTAATAAGCAATTAATTTCATCATTATTTAAACTTCCGCAAATGTAGTAGCAGAATGCATCTAAATCTAAAATAGAGGACTGGCAATGGTACACTTCAGTGGATCTGAAGCATAGCCCAAAATGATCAGCATTTTCATGATTAAACTATTGCAATTTATGGATGAAAGCTAGAATAAACATTATGCTATCAGTATACAAGGTAGACTAGTAAAATATTAATCAAGATACAAGAATATAACTAGATTGCTTACTTGAAATCCTTAAGAGCAGGAACATCTATATAGATAGAATCATTCCTTGATTAAACTTTGTGGTCCTTGTTTCTCTCTCCGCCGTTCTTCAACTCTTTGAGAAAGAAATGCGAGTCTAAGACATAGAGAGGGAACAGAATATGTAGGGCTTAGTTTTTACTTTTAATCTAATGGTCCAAATACAAGATTCTAATCTAATGGCCAAAGCCCAGCAAAAAAAATAAAATCTAAGGGCCACTTATTTATACATATATTATATAATTTTTATAATATATAAAATGGAACTCAGGTTCAGGTTGCTTGGGTTACACACAGCCACTACCTTAGGCCTGGCCCAAATTGCAATTCGGGCATCAAAAATTTGTCCAGGTTGCCCATATTACAATATATTGTTGCCCAAGCCCTAAAAAAACTCAGGCTGGGCACGGATTGCTCGGGTTGAGCCCATCTGAGTTGCACCGCTAAGTTATATTCCTACGAATTGCTATATTTTCAAAGTAGATTGGTTTCATTCATTGAGAATGATAGGTATATATATATATATATATATCCATATGTGGGTGGTTGTATGGAAAATTTGGTACATGTGATGTGCTGAAGTGGGATTTTTTTACTTTTTATTTTTTGTAAGATCGTAAGATGTTAGTTTGTTGATAAAGTTAGATTATAACTAAAAGAATAGTCGCTGCTACTCCATCAGTTCAAATCCCTGATTTTTTGCTCCCCACACCTTAAGGTATGACTATAAGACCACTAAACCAAACCTATGATTGCTTAAGTAGGTATTTGAAGTTTACTTTTTTGGTGATTTTTTTATTAAATTATTTTTATTTTTACTTGTAGTGCTTTTTTTAAAAAAAATTCAAAAAGTTGTAAGTTTTTAAATTTTACTTAACAAGACAAATCGAAAAATTAATTATTTTTAATTTCAAAAAAATTTAGAAAAGACAAAAAAAAAAAGATTACAAATAGTGTTTTTTTTTTTTTTGCTTATTTTTGTTTTACCAAATTTTTTTTATAGAGTTTTTCGATTGTATATTTTTTTACTTTTAAAATTTAGCTACAAGACAAATCGAAAAAATATAAAAATTCGTCATAATTTTTTTTAAAAAAATAAAATTATTCTGTCGTGAGCAAATTTTGAGCACAGTAGTAGAATCGTCATATTAATAAGCAGCAAATTCGCTTTTGCAGATGTTACCAATTGATGTCTTGAGCTTAGTGGTAAATTTGGAAATTATTATAGCATTAAAAAAAACATTAGTGAGAATTTATTTTATAGATGTATTTTGAACATGATTATGAATTTCATTTTTTTTTAATTAATTTTGTTAAATAAATTTTTTTTATAAGAAAGTATTTGTAATTTTCTAAACAATATAAAATAATCCATATTTTGAATATACCTCAAGAGATATATTTATAATTTATCTTAAAATATATTAGTGAAAAATAAAAATTATTATTGTAAAAGACATTTTTATCATTATATTATTACACTTTCACACATTATTGTCAATTACTAACCATTGCCAATCGTCATATCGTTGTCGTAGACAAGTTCCGTAGAAACTTGTAGAAAAACTAGTCATCATTGACAAATTTGCCAAATAATCATGGAAAAATTGCCCGCATCAAAAGTCCAGTAATCAACGTGAGTAATAGAAAGACAAATTGGTAACCGTGGCCCACGTGACCTTAGTCAAAACAGACATAAATTAAAACATGAATATGTAATCACATAGAATAAATGTAATAATAATTCAAAAATAAATAAATTAACATCTAATTTAATGACATGTTACAAGTATAAACGGAAAAATCAATCCTAATCAATACCATTCAAACCAATGGAACATAAACAACTCACATAACAAAATAATCGTAAATGAATCTCAATAAAAAAGTATGCACAGAATTGACATAACAATCTAAAAATAAAAAAATAAAATAAAATGAATATCCTAAAGGTCCATGCAATTGAGTTCCATCTATGTCATGAGTCCACTCTTAAGTCCTTTTATCACTTGGAAATGATAAATAACTAAGTCAGTTGATAGCTCAGTGAATATAAGTATGAATAGTAATATAGTTTTAAAAACAGAGTTCAATTTCAAAATAAAATATATATCACAGAAACTAAATTGGCATAAAGTTTTGATAAAGATAATCTGTTTCAAAAAAAGGTTCCATAGTTTAACAGTTAAAAATACTCATGTCTCTCAAGAACATAACAAATGATATTCTCTACTTAAAACAAATTACAACATGATCATCAATAATTTTGGGTACCATGATTAACATGTAACATGCCGCAAGGTTCTCAAGGCGATAAGCTCGTTGGATCTAATATTGCACCAAGAGTCATTTTTGGGGTGGCAACTTGGGCCTATTCTCTAAGATAATTCGATTGAAGGTCACCTAGCCTAGCCTAGGTCTTTTCCTTACAATTAAGCACTAGAGTCATCACAGCCCAACCCGAGTCTGTTCCCTAGTGGCCAGAGTCACTACACACAGTGGAATAAATTCCCTGGACTATTATATATAGATGGTCCCAATAATCAATATCATTCAGTTTTCGCAAAACATGGTAATTTACCATTATAAACATGAGACCATAGCAAATAGTTTACAGTATGTCAAGTTTACACATATTTTAGAAAATAAGTCAGTTTCAAAAATATCATGATAACTTAATCAATAGTTCAGCGTAACATGTAGACACACCCTTGGGCTTCATGCTACAGTTTGGACTCAAATTGTTACGGTTCTTAATCTGATCTCACAATGTGCAATGTGAGATTGATAAATCACCAAAGAGTCCAAATCCGGCAAATCGTTTTGGAAAACTGATTTTTGTAAAGAAGTGCCAAACATGGACTGCTTTGCCAGATACAGAGTCGCCACCTAAATATTTTATTTTGGGGGAATTTAGAAAACCCTGACTCGTGCCTAAGGCCATGTGTCCATCATCACCAAAGTTGCCTCGGCTCGGGAACTTGGGTATGATTGGGGAAGGTCATCTATGAGCACCCCCGCTCGTCTGATCAAAGATCGACCACTACTAACATGATATCTTGTTTTTGAAAACACATGCGTTCTTATCCCGGTTATTAGTCTAGAATTACTATGTGATGCGCACAACACACAAGTATAGACTAGATCGCCTAAGTTGGAACAAAATATCTCATGTTTGTTTGTTTGAAAATGGTTTGAAGGTGGACTTAGAAAACATGATTTGCCACCTCAAGTGGGCTTAAAACTCGCATTTGAGGAATTGTTCCAATTCAAGTAATCCAACCTTCACCCACATGCATTCAGGCAGTTATATCATATAAGCAAATAGCCTCATGGCAAGTATGCTATCATGGCAACACTCACACTCATGCAAGATGCTAAAGCATAACAGCTTACCTAGTGCTCCGAGCCAAAACAATAACTAGTTAGTAATCAATGCATGATCCTAGTTCATGTTAAGATGGCTAATGCAACGCATGCAAAATGCAACTAGAAATAGGCTTGGCTATTCTAAAATGGCATATGAGATGCAACTTGATAATCATGCATTCAAATCGGTATTGAAATACAATGCAGTTAGTATGATGTGCCGAGCTCGGTGCATGCAATACAAATGAATGAATGCAAACATGCAAAGCATAAGGATGCTAATTGAAACGTGCCCTAAACTAACCATCAAAAGCAGGTAAGTAAAAGGGAGAAAGACGTGGAGTTGGAAGACATTCACACACTCACGCACACTTATTACACAGTTTGCCCTCTTGACGAAGGGTCCGAAAGAATAATACAAATCAACTAATTAACTAACTAACAAGCTAATTAATTATTACACAACACTTAACTAATTAAACAAATTAATTAAGATACAAAAGCAATAAAGAGGCCTCGGGAAGAGGGACAAATGCACGCATGCTCAGCTCCGCTCAAAAATCTATCGCCATGCTCATGCTACCTCTGTTTACACTGCTCTACATCTTTGAAGACTGCACAAGGCTTAAGGATGCTTCTGAACCACTCCCTGAGTGTTGTGGGAGGTCACCGGCCAAGAGATAGGGCCATCGGCCAAGGGAAAGTGGTCATCGACCATTTGTGGGAATATCGGCCACCAATTCATAGTCGGCCAGCACTGAAGATAGCTGGCCGACCATCTCTTCCTGCAGAATCCTGTTTTGCTGCAGCCAAGGACAAACAGAGCATGGCAATGCATTTTCAAGACAATGTTTGCACCACCACCCTCCTTATCATGTTTAAGGCTCAAAGGAGTATGGTTTTTGACCCTCGAGCCATCAATCATGCATCTCGATGCATGATGGCCAAAGGAGCAAAACGTGCAATTTGATATCCAATGAAATGCACAAAACACATAAGGGCCCCAAACCTCCATCATGCTTGATCAAGAGTCAAGGGAATGCACACACAATGCTATGCAACCTAAGCATGCAAGTAAAGCTAATGCAACATGACTATGCCAACAACAATGTCATGCAACCTAAACATGCACAGACAAGCAATATTAAACCAATGTAATGCATGCATGATTAACTTAACAAAGCAACATAAGTATGCAAATATGAGGTCATATAACAAGCATGCAACATGTAATGCAATATGCATGCAACAACATGCAAACAACATACTCAATGGACTTAAACTAAAAATGGACAGACCTCAACCATGCTCAAATCAGTGGCCATTATGATGACATGAAATGCAAGGCAAGCATGCATGGCAATTGGCCTATCACCTAGGCATAAGGACACAACTCTCAAAACATGAGCAAGGAGTGACAAACATGAGAATATGGCAATGAAGTAAGCTCTGAAATCTCATATGAATCGATGCCAAATCAACCAAACAATGCAAGTATGGCATGTAAGAGGGCTCAAAGCTTGAAGCTAACATAGGCACTTACGCTATAGCTATGCAATACATGAAGCATATGGCCAATATAACCCAAAACAGTCCTAGCGCTTGCCAAAACAATGACAAAACATGCATGGAGCAAAGCCAAAACAAGCTAGCAATGAAGGGTCAAAACATGGAGTATGTAAGGCCAATAAGGAGGTTTACACTACACCTACCAAAGCCAAGCATGTGATGACTTAACCAACAAAATTTAGAGTTATGGCATGTCAAATTAACACCAAAAATGGGCTAATACCAAGTCAACACATGCTAGAATGACAAGTTCACTCATTAGGCATGCAAGGCTAGCAAAGGGGACTTACACTACAAGTGTAAGAAGCAAATGAGGCATGCTCTAACCAACCAAAAAGAGAGTTATATCATGGCAAAATAAGACCCAAAACACACTGAAATGGTGGTCCAAAAGCCTAGGCAAGATGGCATACACAATGACTCATTTTTAAGGCATAAAGAACCAACCTTCCAAAGCATTGAAAGAGTGACAAATGTGAGGGCATGTCCATGAAACATGCTCTGAAATATCATTCCAAATGATGCTAAATCATGTAAATATCCCAAGCAATGCATGCTAGTGGCTTGGAAACTCAAGGCTAGTGAGCTAAAATGCACTATGGCTATACAAAGCATGGCATGCATGACCAAAACAACATAAATCAAACCTTAAGCATGCTAAAACATGGCCAAAAGCTTCTTGGAGTTAAGCCAAAATCACACTAGAATGATGGTCTAAAGCATGATGCATATTGGGCTAGTGTGCAAGTTTACACTACAAGTGTATAAAGCATGCAAGAGGCTATCAAACCAACTTAAAACAGAGTCATGACATGCTAAATAATGACCAAAAACATGCTGAAATGGAGCCTATACATGCTTAACAAACATGCTACTTCATGAGGCATATAAGACTAGTTTGCAAGAATTACACTACAAGTGTATAAAGCATGCATATGGTGACCAAACCGGCCATGGTCAGAGTTAAGGAAGGTCCCAAAAGTCACAAAAATGAGCCTAAACAAAGCCTCCAAGAAGTATAAACACATGCTCTTTTGGAAGGCCATCAATACAAGCAAACAAGAGAAGAGGAGGGGGGACAACCCCCTCCTATTTTGAGCCTCAAAACAAGTTTTCTACCACTGAAATTCCTTTGGAATTCAGTGGTTTTAAGGCCAAAAAGATGTTGTTTGAAAGGCTTGAAAGTTAGCTCACAAGGCCTTACAAGCCAAGGAGCAAAAGGGAGGACAACCCCCTAGCCAACCAAGGCACAAACCAAGAATTTTAGGACTAAAAAATAGAGGAAAAATAGAGGTTTTTGTAGTTCAACACCACCCCCAAAACAGCCCCAAAGTAGTGTGAAAAGATGGCCATGCAAATGAGCAAAACAAGCTTCAAGGGAGAGAGATCTTACCCCCGAAGCACAATAGCAAAATGGCCTCTTTTCTGAGCCAAACAACCTTCAATCAGCCCAAAAATAATCTCCAAGGGACCTCAGCCCATAGATATGCAACTTTGGTGAAGGATGCTTAGGCAAACTAGGAGTATTTCTTTACTTCCATGCACTTCTATGCACAAAATGAGCAAAAGAGAGTGAACTATAGAAAGAGGGGCAGAGATTTAGGTCTGGAATTTCTAGAGAGAGAAATTTTTAGAGTGAGAAGCTCTCAAAATTGCTCTAAGCCTTCCATAGGTTCTAACTCTTGAAACTGAGATATAAGGCTTCATTATATAGCAAAATATCAATTTAGATCGAAAATATCTGAATTAGGACAGCTGGAGCAAGCTGGAAACAGCTGCAGGAGAAATATCTTCAAAAAAAATGAATTTGGGTCACTTTTGGCCGGTCGGCCATCTTTAGTGCCGGCCTGCTACTTGTGATGGCCGATCTGCTACTTTTTTTGGCCAATAGCACAATTTTGTGGCCGACAGGAAATTCTGCTCTGTAGGTGCAACTTCAAACAGGCATAACTCCCTCATATGGACTCCTTTTGCAGGTCATTCTTCTATTCAAATTGAAGCCTTGGAAGTAAGCTTTCCATTGGTGGTAGCGTTGCATCAAAATTCCAACTGTGCAAAAGGTTATTCCTCTTTTGGTGAAGCCACTCAGTTTCGATCCTACCCGGATTGATGCCCAACTTCAACCAACCATATCTCTCCCATCCGAACTCGGTTTGAGGAGATTCTTGAGTGTAAAATGAAGCCCCGAAAGTCTTCTTCCCAAAGGTGGTGGCCTCAGAGCTTAAGTCCAAGTGCATAGATAGATAGGCCTGATTTAGAGAGGACCGCTCGACTCTCTCTTAACGGTTCATGCCCATCTTCTTCCCCAACTTGGTTTCTTCCCTCTTCACCTCTTTTCTTCAACTCCAAACCCCTAAACAACGTGTTCTGAAAGATTTTTCAAAGATTTCATCTATCTTTCATTCATTTCCACTTTGTCCTTGCTTGGTTTACCGAAAAGCGCAACATTTGACAAAATGCGAGCCTCAGAGCATCGTAGAAACTTTATTTCAAAAATATTTTGAAAGAGAGGGTTGTAAGATCTAAAATATTTTTGGTCCAAAGTGGGGTGTGAGGTTTGGATTTGACTCTCCTTGCCTGAGAAATCGAACCTTTGCATAGCATAGCCTGTATCACTAAGTAAGCCATTAGTAGTGCCCAAGTCTTAAGGGCGGTAAAAAATGGGGTGTCTACATAACAGAACATTTTCAAAAATATGTAGCATGCAACTACTCACCTGAAAATGGAATAGTATAATCCTTGAATATAATATAAAAGTTCAACTAGTGTCCTGAATCAAGTATGAAAACTACACGTTACTACTAATTTAAAAATACTAAAAGGAATAATAAACTAAATAACCCCAAGTTAAAGCGCACTAACACGACCCAACCAACTCACCATTACTCTTAAATAATACCTAAGTTCATGTTTTTTAAGGTCTTAAATTACCCAAGATATGGGTTCAAATCAAAACTTAATTAAATGTAATTTTGAGATAAAACAGAATTTTTGACAGGTTTTCCGACTTGTTCGCTGACTTTGAAAATTAAAAACCCACTCTATGTTATTCAAAAAATTCCAAAACCCTCTAGATATCAACCATGATATCCCAAGTTTTAAACCCAATTAGTTTTGCTCAATTTTCTTATTAAAAGAATTAGTTACGATTAATTATATCCAAACAAGTTACTTTCTGCACCACTTTAAAGAAATTGACGATTCTCTTAATATACACGAGCAACTAATGCAAGGCCAAAAATTTAAGAAATTAGACTCGTAACCGGTTCTACTGACACTGAATTGATAATTTTCAGATTATGCCCAAAGAGAACAACACTTCTAAAATTACTGTTTAATACTAGTTTGCTAGACAGATTTGAACACATTGGTTTATAAAGATTTTGACTCCAAAAAATTATAGTATGAAATTCAATATGTAATTAAATTATTGTAAAAATATTAGATTAAAATTCATTCATTTAATATGATTTTTAAATTTCTAAAGTTTGCAATTTTCAGCAGAATTTTTAAATTAAGAATTACACTCATTCTTTACACATGAATTTAACTTCTTAGATTTCTTAAGAGTATATATATACAAAATACATACACCTACAACCTCTCGTATTTGTTTTGAAATTTTATTTTAGAATTATTAATTCAATAAATAATTAATCTAACAAATTTGTAAGATTGTTAACAATGGAGTACGTGTGGGATTATATATCTTGAGTTAAACAATAAAATAAAAAAATTCTTTTACTTATAACAATATACAATGAAATAATTTATCATACTAATCTAATTAGATAGTGAACATCACACTGATTTAATGAGATTATTAATACATTCACTATTAGTCTTGTGAATCAAACATAGCCTTTGTTTTCAATTATACCCCTTGACTCTTTTTATCTGTTCGATTTTTTGTTGACTATATGTTCAAATTTATATCTATCTGTTTAATTTTTTTTATTATCTATTCAAATTTTCTCCTAAATTTTATTTATCTATTTAATTTCTTTTTCTTTAATTCTATTTATCTGTTCAATGTTTTCCTTAAATTCTCTCCATCTATTCAAATTTTTTGATTATCTGTTTAATTTTCCCCCTAAATTCTATCTATATTTTCACCTTTTTTTTTACAATCATCATATCACCATCAATTTTTTTATCGGTTGCAATTATCATATCACCATCAATTTTTTTCTATATGTCTCATACATACACACTCACAGATATACTAATAAAATTCAAATTCAACAACAAGAACTACAAAGCCATAATAATAATATGAACAGATCTAGATCTAAAAAAGCTGCTCAACAACTCAATCTATCTATTACAACAAGAACTAAAAAAAAAAAAAACTGAGAAATTTGTTCAAGTTTCCTCTTCTCTTTCTTAAAATTTCTTTCCTTTTGTTGCATTGTATTGACCTAGATGAACAAAAAAAATCATACATAAATAGAATGGTAAATTTTTTTGTTTAATCTATTGCAATCTGTCTCATTATCATCATCAAAATAATGGAAAATCTACACAATGGACTGTCAAAGCATTGGATCCTTGTAGCTCTAGATCCTCAACGATGAAAATACATACGTAGATATATATACATACAGATTTATAGTTAAATATACAGATGAAAAATACAAATCTGCATCACCTAAGGTCTTATATGTCATATTTTCAACAATATATATAGCCAAACAACGATCTGAGGTATGATAAAAAAAAAAGAAAAAAAAATTATATAAGGTCCAATAATCTAGATACAAGAATCCAAACAATCCGTCGGCCAGATCTTCACAGATGTGAGATTTGAGAAGAGATGTGAGAGAGAGAGACCTGCTCCCACAGCAAAGTCGACTCCACCGATTTCTGTACAACCAGATCTGAGTGAGGTTAACTTGCTCGAGTTGGAAATCTGAGTCGCCGAGGTACAAATCGGAGATTAGAGAGGAGACAGGAGAGTCGACGCTGGAGGAGAGATAAACGGAGATGAGAGAGATAAGGAAGTACTACGGTGGTGCTGAGACGGATGATGGTAGAGGAGGTGCTACGGCACCACGGCGGAGGACGACAAAGTTTAAGAGGGATCTGAGAGAGAGATATGGAGGAGAGAGAGAGAGAGAGAGAGAGATTGTGGTTACTGGAAAATAGAGTTGGAAATAAACGGGTGGTGATAGAATATATATATACATGGATAGTGTAGTCATTTTACATCACTTTGTTCTTGTGGACAAAGTATTTAAGCCTATATCAATAGACAATAAAAATTTACGAAAATGTTTTGTAGCTCGAAAATGTTTCCCCTCGAATGGCCCGAATTTTTGAAACAACGTCGTTTCTGAAACTTTCCCTTCCACTTCTCATCAGACTCCAAAACCATCTCTCGCTACTCGCTACTCACTCTCTCTTCAGAGTCGACTCCATTGGAGCCCTTAATCTCTTCCAAGTCCTCTCATCTCTCTCTATTCACTCTCTTCTCGAGCCCTTAATCACTTCCAAATCCTCTCATCAGCTACGGGTGTGGACTCGCATAACAGATCTTCAGCTACGGGTGTGGACTCGCATACGGCGGTGTCGAGTAGCAAAAAAAAAGGTACCACAACAAAAGGTAAACTCATAATCGCAAAAAAACTAGGGTTTGTGTTTATATGTTTGGATTTTTCTTGCAATTTGTGTTAGGGTTTTTGGTTTTGGGTTGAATTTGTAGAACATGTTTTTTGGCCTTATCAATTAATGATTGTTTGTTAGGGTTTGGGTATTATGGGTTTTGTCTTACATTTAGTCAATAGGAGCCTTACATCCCTCTCTTTGCAACCTCATCACTTCAATTTAAGCACAACTTCATTTCTTAGGCGCGGGTCAAAGGACACCTTTGATATTTTAGTAAGGTGATCGTTTTAAAGCTTTTGTGTAGATTACTTCAATCTAGGAAATAGCTGGAAATTCTAGAGGGTTGCATTTGGAAATAGTTGTTTTAAAACTTTCTTTTCTTTGGATTGAATTCAATTCATATGGGTTTTGCCTTTAATTCATATGGGTTTTTCTTTGGATTAGAAATGTTGATTTTAAGATTTGGACATAGCAGTTAAGGTCTCATATTAGAGCTTGGAATTTTGGAAAACTTATTTTAATTTTGGACATAGCTATGTATGTTTCATGTCTGTGTTTTCCATTTTGTATGCAGATTACAAAATGGCTTGTTCCTCTAGTAACAATAGCAACATAAGATTGAAACCAAGATTGTGCGATTGTGGGAGAACAGCTGCCATGCACATTGTTCGAACCAATCAGAATGGAAATAAAGGGCGTGTGTACTTTGTGTGTCCATCGAAATATGTAAGCGGTACGGAAATTTGTTTGGAAATTTATTAGCCGAATTTGATTAACTGATTGTCATGCATTGTAGATTAGTGAAGAACACTGTAATTACTTCAAGGTCGTAGATGATAATGATGACGACGCAATCTCTAATGCTACACCTCATAAATCTATAAGAAGCGAAGAATTTAACGATCTAAGCACAAGGGTTTATGAGATGGATAATGAATTTTAGGAGCATAGTAGAAGGCTTCGAAGGCTGGAGATGAAGTTGAATGTGATGCTTTATGTCATTGTATTTTGTATTGTTTTCTATTTTATAATGTAAATTACTAAGTTGATAGCTTTTGGGGAATTTGATGGATGTAGTTATGGATTGAATGGACTTGATGGATTGTGGGTATGTGTTGTGCTTCATTCAATGTTGGTAATGAAAAACCTGTTCTATTTTCAATTATTGTAGATAGGTTGTGTCATTTGTTGATCTTTAGTGCTGGATGTTTTTTTTTCAATATAAACCTAGCCTTTCTGGTTTGATGTTAGGGCTGCATTCTCACATAGGAATTTACTGGAGTTGTACATAAACCATTTAAGTGTTCTCATCTTTAAGGCATTTTGTCCCCAAACTCTTTGAGAGGTATATTTTCTGTAAACTGCTTCATGTGCATTTGGTGCTTGTTCCTGCTTGATGTAATATGTGTGTGTGCATTGTTTGACAAGAAGGATATGGAAAGTAACAAATTTGTATGTCGAACTGCTATGTTGTTCAAGAAGCAGTTAATGTAGACATGATCGTTATGGATCCGTATGTTGACGAGGCTCTACCAAACTTGTGGGTTTCCAAATGAGGTGCCGAATGAAGAACATTGGGCAATGAGAAATGAAGGTACATCGGAGTAAGACTGGAATAAATTGTTACTTATCGAAAAAAGACCACAATACATTGCATAGTTATCTCTAGCTTCTTGTGTTCTTTAACACAGAAAACATTATTGCCTGCTTTATGGGAATGATGCACACATGACACGTTTTTGTTAGCTTTTCCATATGAAGTTTGTGATAAAATCTCCCTCCAGTTCCCTCATTAGGTGTGGTTATACAATGCTAAAACAAAATTTATTTGGTCTAATAATATTTATTCACATTTACTTGTAATTGCTACTATTTTGCTTGAATTTATACTCGCTGCCCTTTGCTTCTTTGCCATGGAAAGTTGGCTACTTTAGCAAAGAAAGGTTTGAGCGATGTCATTAGGCGGCTCTTGTAAAATATTGTTTTGACTTTGTAAATCATTTTGCCCTCAACTTTTTTCTTTGAATTTACAATGGTATTAGAAATATCATATGCTTACCTCATGTTTACCATTCTTTGTCTAAATGTTTATGGGGATCTATGTATAAACATATTTATGCTTTTATTTCTTGTTAGTTGAGTAAAAAGTAAATCAAAGAGCCATGCAAAAGGATCATGGCAGTGCCATAGCAGTGCCCACTGGACAGCTTCGGTACCGTAGATGCTCAAATGAGGTTGGTAGCTTAGTTTTACCATTTAATTTTGCTGCTTAATAAACCTGTGAACACATTGCTTCTCAAACTATCAAAATCCATGAAAAACCTTGTAAGCTTCATTATGCTGCTTAATAATCCATGAAAACAGAACCTTAATTCAACTGCTTCATTCTAGACTGCTCTGGTCGTAATAAGAAGAGGTGCTCTACTGGAAATAGAACTTGACAGATTCATCATTTACAGAACCTGTTCAGAATCAAATATAACTTGTTCAAAATATGCAGAACCTGTTCAAAATATATAGAACTTGACAGATCCTGTTCAGAATGAAATATAACCTATTAAAAATATGCAGAACCTGTTCAAAATATATAGACCATGACAGAACCTGTTTAGAATCTATTTAGAATGAAATATAACCTGTTCAAAATATGCAGAACCTGCTCAAAATCTACAGAACTTGATAGAACCGTAGGTTTACAAACATAAGTTCACAAACCTGTTCAAAACATAAGTTTACAAACCAATGCCATAAATACCATAGAACAAAACTAAAAAAAAAATGGGCCGATTGGATCCGCATCTGTAGACACCCCATTTTTGACTGTCCTCAAGACTTGGACGTCATCATTTGAACACTCGATGATCATCCATGTTCGTGTTCATTTTGAGTTCTCAGAGGTCTCGGCCACACGTCTCCCCTCAAGATTTCTCAACTTGATTGTTTTGTGCTTGGTTGTGGACCAAACACTTGTATTTCTGTTTTTTTTAGGAAAGATGGTGGCTTGTTGGCCATCCCCTCAACCCATCGGCCAAGGCATGATGCCACCGGCCCTTTTTTCTTGCCATCGGCCAAAGATTGTGGCTGGTCGGCCACCTTTGTTGGTTAATCGGCCATTTCTGCTGGTCGACCCCTTTCCATTTGCTTTTGGTAGATATTTTATGCCACCTGTCACAGCTAGCATCCACGTTACACCCCCTCCATACACGTGTATGAAGGGATTTGCTCCCTTGTGTTAGCTTCTTCAAGAAGCTTAGGAATTGAATTCCTATAAGAGGAAGGCCTCCCCTCCATTTCCAGAGGTTGAACAACCTGGGATATAGGATGTATATCACTCTATCTCTATACCTCCCTCTCTCTCTATATTTGTGTCTGTAATAGTGTTCAAAAGGGTTTTTTGTTCTTAGTTTTGCACTAAGACACCTAGTGTTACACTATGGTTACTGAGGTGTTGAGGGGTTGATTTCAGAGTTTTTGAGTTAGTTTTGATCAGAAGGAGGTGCTGGAGTTGATGTTCTTGAAGTGTTCTTCAAGGGTGAGAACTTGCCCTTTTATTCCCCATTTTTGCTTAAGGTTTTAGACCTATTTGTATATTGTTTCGAGCTTAGCGTATAACTGATAAAAGTTCTATAGTTTCATTCTTGTTATGTTTGCTTAAGGTTACTTTTGGGTTGGGGGTTGTCCACCTCCTCTTAGGCTTTGTTTGGCCTCTTTTTGTGCCTTCCTCTTTAGGCTTTGGACCCCTTTTATTTTGACCTTCTCACCACTAAAATCCAGGGGATTTTCAGTGGTGGAGAAGTGGTTTTGAGGTCTTGTATAGGGGAGAGACACCCCTCTCCCCTTATGACTCATTTGCTTGCATTTAGGGCTCATAAAGGTAGCATGTTTGCATAGCTTTATTTGGCTCCATTTCAGAGGGTAGTTGGTGTTAGTTTATCATGTTAGACCTCTGTTTCATGTTGGTTTGATGGCCTATTGTATGTATCATGCACTTGCTTTGTAATCCCCTCTATTGTCATGACATGTACCATTCATTTAGACCATCATGCTTGCATGTTTTAGTTTGACTTCATGAAGTTTTTATCCATGTTTTACCATGTTTGAGGTCTGTTTTTTTATAGTTTTGGTCATGCTTGCATTATTTTATATAGTCACCATGCAATGTGGCTTGTTAGCTTTAAGTGTCCTAACCACTAGCATGTAATACTTTGACCATTCTCATGATTTGGCATCATTTGAAACCATATTTCAGTCCATGTTTCATGCTTGAATACGTGCTTTCATCACTCCTTCAATGCTTTAGCGAGTTGTTGTCTTGTGCCTTAAAATTGGGTCATTGCGCATGCCTCTTTGTTTAAGTCCTTGGGCTGCCATATAAGTGGGTTTTGGGACTCCTTTTGGCATATTATAGCTCTGTTTTTCTTTGAATAATCCATGCCATGTGCGGTTGAGGTAGGTGTAGTGCAATGCTCCCTTTGTAGCCTTGCATGCCCCTTTGTTTGTGCTCATCTTTTAAGCATGTTTTGGCCTCATTCCTTGCATGTTCTAGCCCTATCTTGGCTCGCCCTAGGACTGTTTTGAGTCCCCTTGGCCCTTTGAGGCTTGGTTGATATAGCCATAGTGTTAGCCTCTTAACTAGCTTTGAGCATTGGGTCCATTAACATGCTATACTTCACTTGTGTATGGGATTTGGCATCATTCTTCACTTGATTTTAGAGCTCATTGCATTGTTATGTTCTCATGTTTATCCCATTTTACTCATGGTTGAGGATTGTGCATCATTGCCTAGCTTACGGATTCATGTATTTACATGCACGTCTCCCCTTTTTGGTGCCTTGATTTGGGAGTTTTGGCCACTGATTTTGGACATCACTTAGGTCTGTCCACCTTTAGTTTAAGTCCATTCATCATGTTGTTCAATGTTGCATGCTTGTCTACCTTTTTGCATGCCATATATGTTAGCATACCTAGGTCGCATCTTGTTACATGTTAGCTTAGGTTGTATTACGTTTGGCATGTTTGCCACCTTAACCTCGTGTGTATGTTCAAGTCATATTGCATTTGGCATGCTTATGTCGCGTTACATTAGTTGCATGTTTTGCATTATACTTGGTTGCATACATTGCATCTTGTTTGGTTTG
>JAXFYN010000058.1:655458-741978 GCA_036172215.1 Camellia granthamiana | reverse complement strand
GCATTGCATGCTTTATAAAAAGAGAGATAAACTGTTTTATCATGAGCATGACATGAGCATACTCCTCTTTAGTCTTGTCATAGCCCATATGTTGTGTAGTATATCTCTACTGGGCAGTGGCTCACCCTATAAGGGAAATCATTTAAGGTACAAGTACTATGCCTCCGCCAAGGCATTGACTTGGGAGGACTCAGAGCTGAGGCTCCATTTTTGTTTTATTGTTATTTGTTGAATGTAAGCCTAGGGCTGTATTTGCGTTGAGTTGAAACTCCATTTTGTGTAACCAAGAATGTTATTGGATAAATTTGTAAGCCTGTAGGGCACTTATTATCTGTTTGGCTTCCATTTCATACTTGTTGTAAAATGCATGCTTGGGATTGGAACTGGGGCATTGAGCTGTGAACAACATGTATTTGGCATTTGGGATTTAATGGAAATTGATGTATGGAATAGGTAGATATATATATGTGTTTGTCTATCAGGTGGGTTTTGTTGCATAAATAGATATACCCTACCCAAATTTTTGGGGCGTTACATGTTAGGTATATTGTTGTTTCAAGCATGAGGTTGTTGTGGGTTGTTACTACTTTTATTAGAAAACTTCATGCTTATGATTATTTTTTATGGTTATTGTTAGTGAGGTAGCCATGATGAAAATGGTGAATTTTGGTGGAGAATAGATATTGTGATTTGAAAATGTAATAGCGTGGTTTTGATCGCTTGAAACCTGTAACATTCCCGCGAGGGACCTCTTGCTACAGTTCGGACTCGATTTGTGCCACGGTTCTTAATCTTGAACCAAAGAGTCCAAATCTGGCAAATCGTTTTGAGAAAAAAAACATATTTTTGAAAGAAGTGCCAAACATGGACTGCTTTTGCCAGATAACAGAGTCGCCACCTAAATATTTTTAAATGGGAAATTTAGGAAACCCTAACTCGGTGCCAAAGGCCACGTGTCCGTCATCACCAAAGTTGGCTCGGGAACTTGGGTACGATTGGGGAAGGTCACATCGTGAGCACCCCCGCTCGCCCGGTCAAAGACCGGCCTCTACTAACCATGATATCTTATTTTTAAAACATTGTGAGTTCTTATTCCGGTTATTAGCCTAGGTTACTATGTGATGCTCGCAGCAAACAAGTATAGACTGAATCGCCTGAATTGGAATAAAACATTTCATGTTTGTTTGCTCGAAAATGGTTTGATGGTGCTACCCGCAGGTAGGCTAAGATGTAGATTTGCCACCCTCGGGTGGGCTTAGAAAACATGATTTTGCCACTATCTAGTGGGCTTAAAACAAACAGTCAATGTATTGTCCCAATTCAGATAACTCAACCTCCACCCACAGGCATTCAAGGCAGTTATATCACATAAGCATGTAGCCTCATGGTAAGCATGCTACCATGGCAACACTCACACGCATGCAAGGATGCTAAAGCATAAAACTCACCGAGTACTCCAAGCCAAAAAAGAAGCTAATTAGAAATCATGCATGATCCTAAGTATACAGAAATGCCTCATGCAACACATGCAAAAATGCAAATTATAGCAGGCTCGGCTATTCTAAACATGGCATATGGAATGCAACAGCTATCATGTATTCAACTTGGAATTGAAATACAAATGCAGTTAGTATGATGCGCCGAGCCCGGTGCATGCAAAACATATGAATGATGCAAAGATGCTGTCATACCGTATGCTAATTGAAATATGCCCTAATCTAACCATCATAAGCGGGTAAATAAAAGGGAAGAAAGACGTGGGGTTGGAAGACATACATCACACTCACCCACACTTATTACAATTATGCCCTCGCGCAGAGGGTCCGAATAAATATACAGTCCGAATGTCCGAATAAAAGAATAGTATAGTCTGAAATAATACAGTCCGAATAATATACAAATTTCTAATTAATTAACAAATTAAACTAAGAAAGTTGTAAACTGGCATGCAAGCCAGGGCCTGCCTTGCTTCGGATGTATGTTGTATGTTGGACTGCCTCCGGCGGAAATCCACTGGATGCCCCAATTAGCCTCTGTTTGCAATATTTCTCGAAATGCGCGCCGGACTCCGAAAAGTTGTTAATCCTCGGTTTTGCCTTGGAGATCCAACTTTTGTTGCTTCTTGGCTTCAATTTGCTGCTTCTTAACCCTTGAAAAGCACTCCTTTGCTGCTGGAATGAAGATGGTGATGGTGGTGCTTAGGGTTGATGAAGGATTGGCCTAGATGCTTGAGGGTTTTTTGAGCTTTTGAAGATGGAAATGGAGGTTTTGGGAGAGGGGTTCTTGAGACCAATTTTTGTAACCCTAGGGAAGGAGGAGGGCAGCCCTTTAAATAGGCAAGAAAAGGTGTAAAAGGGGAGGGAAATGGAGGCAAGATTTCCCTCCCAAAATATCCCCCGGAGGGGGAGATATTTTTCAAAAAATATCCGGACAGCTGTAAAGAGCTGGAAAGCAGAAAGCTGGCCGGCCAGGTAATTTTCTGGAAGGTGGCCGGCCGGCCACCCAAACTGGTCGGCCAGCCACTCACCCTGGCCGGCCGGCCATGGCCCAAAAATGAAGTCCAAATTTTCTGGCCGACCACCACTCCTTGGTGTCCTCCCAGGTGTGTAGAATAAAGCCCCAAGATTGGAATCTGGCAACACTGAAACAGGAGTCACAACATTGAACTTGAAGGAGGGGCTCAAAAATGAAACTCTGAATTGCTGGCCGACCACCACTTTTTGGTGTCCTCCCATGTCCCCTGATCACAAATATGTAGCTTTGGTTGGAAGAAAATATCCCCAGGGTGTTCAACATTGGCCCGGAAGTGAGCAAAACAGGCACCGGAAGAGCGAAACTGGTTATCTAGGATAATTGCTGGCCTCCCACCCCCCAGTGATCTTCCTGGTGTTGAAACAGAGGTACCTGCCAAATTTGAACAAAAACTAATGAGAAATGAACGCTCGGAGCCAAAACCGGGCAATTTGGGATCCCGAAAATGGGCTGCAGGTGCCGGAAGTGGTGTTCAGCAGCGAAGTGGGCATCTGCGACCCCAGTGTCCCTCGGAATGACAAAACAGAGGTTCCTGCCAAAAATCGGAGAAAACCGATGCAAAATGAATGCTTGGGACCCAAATCACGCAGTTCGGGGTCCCGAAAACCGGCTACAGGCACCGAAAGTGGCATTCGGCCACGAAGTGGGCACCAGAGGCCCCAGTGTCCCTCGGTATGATAAAACAGAGGCACTTGCCAAAAACCGGAGAAATCGGAGATGGTTGGGCGGTCCCGAACCGAGGCACACGGCCTGACGGTCCCGAAAACCGGGAACCGGGCTCCGAAATGGGCGAAATGGCCTACGGCCATAAAAAGTAGCCCACGGCCACTGGGAGATAGTCTACGGGACCATTCCTTCCCCTCAGGAAAGAAAACAGAGAAAACCGAGTCTAGTTCGCAAACCGAGACAAGGTACGAAAGAGAGTTCGGAAGTCCGGAGGCAGGGCGCACGGCCGCGACTCTGAGACTTCTGAACGAGCACAGTATGCAACATCACCAAGCGCTCAATTGGTGACGTCTGAGTCTTGAGGACAGTCAAAAATGGGGTGTCTACAATAATATATAACAGCAGCAGCCGAGAGAGAGAGAGAGAGAGAGAGAGAGAGAGAGAGAGAGAGAGAGAGAGGCTAAGAGAAAAAAATGGGAGGAAAAAAATTGCAAACAAAGAAGGATTTTTAGGTGTATGATAAGTCTTTATCTTTTTCTTCCTTTTGCTTTTATTCTTGAGTGTTCGAGTGATAAATTCAATTTGAAATTTTTATTGTCCATAGATTCAAACATTTACCTATAAGAACAAAGTGATATAGAATGACCATACCATGTATATATATTCTACCATCACCCGTTTATTTCGAACCCCATTTTCCAATAACCACAAACACACACACACACACACACACACTCTCTCTCTCTCTCTCTCTCCCCTCCATATCTCTCTCTTAGATCCCTCTCAAACTTCGTCGTCCTCCGCCGCGGTGCCGCAGTACCTCTTTTACCGTCATCTGTCGCAGCACCACCGCAGCACTTCCTTATCTCTCTCATTTTCGTTTCTGTCTCCTCCAGCGTCGACTCTCCTGTCGCCTCTCCAATCTCTAATTTGTACCTCGGCGACTCAGATTTGCAACTTGAGCGAGTAGGCCCAGCCCTGAGATTTCCGGGGCCCAAAGCCAATAATCAATTAATAAATTTCTGGGGCCCTTCACATTTTTTTTTTCATTGAATGAAAAAAAAAAATTGAAAGTAAAGGACAAAAGATTTGTGTCAAAATCACAAAAAATACTTAGCATTACATTATAATAACTAATAAGTATCGCTTGATCCTCACTGCTCTTGTATTTTTAAAAGCAAATAAATCAATCATACTTGCATAATCTAATTTTTTTACAAAATCATTTTTAATAAATAACAATGCTAATTATTTTAAATGGGCCTTTCAATTTTTTAATGGGATTAATTTATTTTAAGTTAATTTGGGCCTTCCTTAATTTTTTTGGACTTAAAATATACTTAATATATTAGACTAAACTATAATAAGAGAGACTCCTTTTTTGGGTCTATTTTCCAATGGATAACAATGCTAATTTTTTTGAATGTCCCTTCAATTTTTTAATGGGTCAATTTATTTTAAGTTAGTTTGGACCTTTTTTAATTTTTTTAAACTTAAAACATACCTAATATATTACATTAAATTATAATAGGAGGGGGCCCCTTTTTTGAGTCTATTTTGAGGGGCCCTAGGCCATGGCCTTGTGGCCTATGCCCCAGGGCCGGCCTTGCGAGCGAGTCAACCTCACTCAGATCTGGTTGTACAGAAATTGGCGGAGTCGACTCCACTGTGGGAGCCATGGCTGCTACGGTGGCCATCGGCCATCGCCGTCGCCATAGCAATGCTGATGAGCGAAGATGAGGTTGCTGAATACGCAAAACCAGAGCAACGAGAGGTATCATATCTTGCTCTCCGACGGTTCACATCTCCAGCAAAGTCTCTCTCTCTCTCTCTCTCTCTCTCTCTCTCTCATCTCTTCTCAGATCTCACATCTCTCTGCTCACATCTCTGCAGATTTATCTATGTTCTCACATCTCTAATGATCTGGCCAACGGATTGTTTGGATTGTTGTATCTAGATTGTTGGACCTCATATCACTCTTTTTTATCATACTTCAGATCATTGTTTGGCTGTATATATATTGTTGAAAATATGACATGTAAGACCTCATGTGATACAGATTTGTATTCTCATCTGTATATTTAACTATAAATCTATATGTATGTATATCTACGTATATATTTTCATCGTTGAGGATCTAGAGCTACAAGGATCCATGCTTTGACAGTCCATTGTGTGGAATTTCCATTGTTTTGATGATGATGATGATGAAACAGATTGCAATAAGATTAAACAAAAAATTTATATTGGTTTGTTTATATCTGATTTTTTTTTTTTTTTTTTTTTGTTGATCTAAGTCAATACAAGATAACAAAAGGAAAGAAATTTTAAGAAAGAGAAGAGGAAACTTGAACATATTTCTCAGATCTAGATTTGAGATTTTTTTTGGGGGGGGTTCTTGTTGTAACAGATAGATTGAGTTGTTGAACATATTTTTCAGATCTAAATTTGTTCACATTATTATTATTATTTTGTAGTTCTTGTTGTTTATTGATGTTGTTGTTGAATTTGATTTTTATTTGTATATCTGTGACTGTGTATATGTATGAGACAGATCTGGAAAAAAAATTGATGTTGATGATGATGATTGCAATAGATAAACAAAAAAGTTGACACAGAATTTCAACTTATAGAAAAAAAAATGAATAGATAGATAGAATTTAGGAGGATTTAGGAGGAAAATTAAACAGATAGTCAAAAAAATTGAATAGATAGATGGAATTTAAGGAAAAAAATTGAACAGATAAATAGAATTAAAGAAAAAAATTTAAATAGATAGATAGAATTGAGGAGAAAATTTGAACAAATAGTTAAACAATATGAATAGATACATATAAATTTGAACAAATAGACAAAAAATTTAAACATATAGATATAAATTTGAACAGATAGTCAACGAAAAGTCAAACAGATAAAAAAAAGTGTAGGGGTAAAAATGGAAACAAAAAGGCTCTGTTTGGTAGAGCTTTGGAACGTTAGTTCCAGGATTTGATTTGCACACCGTGTTTGTCTACGGTTTTCAAAATTAATCTACACTCACTTTTGAAAACTTTGTCCAAAGTGGGAAAATTTGGGCTAGCCGGATGTCCTACCGGTTGTCCGGCCAATTGACCGGAACAGTGCATTATTATTATTTTTTATTTTTTATTTTATTTATTTATTTATTTTGCAATTGACACATGTTAATTTTTATATATTCAACAAAAAATATTTTTCAAAATTTTTAAAATTTTTTATGAGTTTTAAATAGAATTTTGAGTTGTGTGTTTGGTTATTAGTTTTAAGTTTTTGTATCAAATATCATATATCATATCAAAATTTTCTCACTCAATTCAAAACTCATTCACCAAACAAATTTTCCACACTCAAATCATAATTCTAAAACTCGCAAACTCAAAATACAATTCTATTCTTAAATCATATTTAGAAAATTCTATCAAACGCAACCAAAGTCTTCTCACCAACTTGTTTCACAAAGTATGGACTTCTCACCAATAAAAAAAATTCTGTGGGACCTAATGTCTTACACCCTTCTTGGATTGGATTTATCACCAATTTTCTCTTTATTCTTTATCCTTATTCTATTATTATTTAATTCATTGGTGGAGACGTTGTAGGTGTTTGTATTTTGTATATATATATACATACTCTTAAGAAATCTGAGAAACTAAATTCATGTATAAAGAATTGGTGTAATTCTTAGTTTGAAAATTCTGCACAAAACCGCAAACTTTAGAAATTTAAAAACCATATTAAACGAAGGAATTTAAGTTAAGATTTTTACAGTAATTTAATTACATATTGAATTTCATACTAGAATTTTTGTATAATTTTTTAAAGCAAAAATCTTTATAAACTGATGTGTTCAAATCTGTCCAGAAAACTAGTATAAAACAGTAACTTCAGAAGTGTTGGTTCTTTTTGGGTATAAATCTAAAAATTATCAAATAAGTATCATTAAAACCAGTTACTAGTTTCATAAATTTTTGGCATTGCATTGATTGCTCTTGTATATTAAGAGAATCGTCAATTTCTTTAAAGTGCTGTAGAAAACGACTTGTTTGCATATAATTAATTATAACTAATTCTTTTGATAAGAAAATCGAGCAAAACCATTTGGGTTTGAAACTTGGGATATAGTGGTTGATATCTAGAGGGTTTTGGAATTTTTCAGAAGGCGTTGAGTGGGTTTTTAATTTTCAAAGTTAGCGAACAATTCGAAAAACCTGTCAAAAATTCTGTTTTATCTCAAAATCACATTTAATTAAGTTTTGATCTGAACCATGTCTTGGGTAATTTGAGACCTTGAAGAACATGAACTTAGGTATTATTTAAGAGTAATAGTGAGTTGGGTTGAGCTGTGTTAGTGCACTTTAGTTTGGAATTATTTAATTTATTATTCTTTTTAGTATTTTTAAATTAGTAGTGGCTTATAGTTTTCATACTTGGTTTAGGACACTAGTTGAACTTTTATACTATATTCAAGGATTATATTATTCCATTTTCAGGTGAGTAGTTGCATGCTACATATTTTTGTAAATATTCTGTTACCTTGAACTATTGGTTAAGTTATTATGATATTATTGAAACTGAGCTATTTCTATAACATGTGTAAACCGTGCATATTGTAAACTATTTGTTATGGTCTCATATTTATAATGGTGAATTACCACGTTTTGCGAAACTGAATGGTATTGATTATTGGGACAATCTATATATAAAAGTTCAAGGAATTTATTCCACTGTGTGTGGCGACTCTGGTCACTAGAGAACAGATTCGGGTTGGGTTGTGATGACTCTAGTTCTCAACGATTGTAAGGAAAAGACTTGGCCTAGGCTAGGTGACCTTCAATCGAATCGTCTTAGAAAAAAGGCCCGGGTTGCCACCCCAAGGATGACTTTTGGTGCAATATTGGATCCAACGAGCTTATTGCCTTGAGGACCTTGTGGCGTGTCACTTGTTAATCATGGTACCCAAATTATTGATGATCATGTTGTAATATGTTTTAAGTGGGGAATGTCATTTGTTGTGTTCTTGAGAGACATGAGTATTTTAAACTGTTGAACTGTAGAACCTTCTTTTTGAAATAGATTGTCTTTATCAAAATTATATGCCAATCTAGTTTCTGTGATATATATATATATCTTATTTTGGAATTGAACATTGTTTTCAAAACTATATTACTATCCATACTTCTACTCACTAAGCTATCAACTCACTTAGTTGTTTATCATTTTCAAGTGATAAAACGACTTAGAGTGGACTCATGACATAGCAGGGATTCAATTGCATGGACCTCTAGGGTATCTATTTTATTTTATTTTATTTTTATTTTTAGATTGTTATGCCAATTTTGTGCATACTTTTTTTTATTGAGATTCATTTAGGATTATTTTGTTATGTGGGTTGTTTATGTCCCATTGGTTTGGATGGTATTGATTAGGATTGGTTTTGTCGTTTCTACTTGTAACATGTCACTGGATTGGGTGTTGATTTTTTTATTTCTTGACTATTGTTACATTTATTCTATGTGATTACGAATTCGTATTTAGGCTTGCGTGTGCCTTGGGCTAAGGCCCTGTGGGCCACGGCCGATCATGCCCGAATTTGGGGTGTGACAGTTTTAACCACCTAAATACTTGTTTTACTGCTTTAAATGGTCGGTTTTAACCACATATATATCTGATGTAATTTATTCGAGTGGTCGGTTGAACCACCTACATATTTGTTGGAAATGGTCAGTTGAACCACCTAATTTAGATGATATATGATATATATAGAGGGTTGTGGTCCTCCCATATTCCTTTTTCTATTAGCATCTTATGTCATCAATGCCTATCTACGTCTTTCTCGAACATCATCATGATAGGAAGGTGCAGAAAGAATGAACATCTTTTGGAAATGTCTTGTTTGCTCTGTTTTGGTTTTGTTGTACAAAACAAGAATTTCCAGATATTTGGGCTGGCCGGCCAAATTATGGCCAGTAGGTTTTTCATACGGCCAGTTGAATGGTGATCTTGTTAGAAATTGGTGGCCAGCCAAATTAGTTTATGGTCGGCCAGATGAATTTGTGGCCGATTGGATGAGTTTTTCTAAGCAACATAGAGCAGTCTTCCGACAACAAACATAACAATTTCCATCTAAGGCATTTGCAGATTCTGTCTTTTAGTTTGTGCAGTTCATTAGATTTATTTTTTGTTGTAATAATCCCTTACCCCACTTCTTTTATTCGGCTTTGTAATTATTAGGTGCTGTAACAATTCCCCACCATCACTTCTTTCTATTTGTTTCATTTACTCGCTTTCTATATCTGTAAGTAAGCACAATGTTTTATTTTTCATCGTACCTATGCTTCGCATCCATATTTCATGCATTTAGATTGGGCTTATTTTCATTTATCGATTTAACAAATTCATATGTGATTTTATGCGCTACCTCATGCCTTGAGATGATTCATATGTCATGTATTAGTAGCCGAATCTTTAGTTGCATTCTTGTGTATGTATCGTAATAGAATCTTGCATTTAGGATCATGCATATTTCTCTAAACTTTGTTTTGCAGTTTTCCACGGAACGCCAATAAATACCAGGGCTGGCCCTAGGCATAGGCCCACAAGGCCATGGCCTAGGGCCCCTCAAAATAGATTCAAAAAAGGGGCGCCCTCTTACTATAGTGTAGTGTAATATATTAGGTATGTTTTAGTCTAAAAAAAAAATTAAAGAATGCTCAAACTAAAATAAATTGACCCATTAAAAGATTGAAAGGCCCATTCAAAAAAAATTAGCATTGTTATCCATTGAAAATAAACCCCAAAAAGGGGCCTCTCTTATTATAATTTAGTGTAATATATTAAGTATATTTTAAGTCCAAAAAAAATTAAAGAAGACCCAAATTAACTTAAAATAAATTGATCCATTAAAAAATTGAAGGACCTATTTAAAATAATTAGCATTATTATCTATTGAAAATGCTTTTGCAAAAAAACTAGATTATGCAAGTATTATTAATATATTTGCTTCTAAAAATGCAAGAAGAGCAAGGATCAAGCGATATTTATTAGTTTTTGTAATGTAATGCTAACTATTTTTTGTGATTTTGACACAAATCTTTTGTCCTTTTTTTTTTTCAATGAAAAAAAAAAAAAACAATGTGAAGGGCCCCAGAAATTTATTAGTTGATTATTGACTTTGGGCTCCGGAAATTTCAGGGTCGGGCTTGATAAATACTAGGTGAGTGTTTATACTTTAGCATCTCGCTTGTATATGATTTTCTTACTAGGTTTAAGTATCATACCATGTGGCTACTTACTTAACTGATATATCTCTATTAGTGCTAGTGGATGGAGGTTATGTCGCTCAATTTGGAATAGTGTTGATTTCTTATGCTTGTGGGCTCAATTTCGTTGTGAGTTGCACTTGCACATATCTCAAATTCTTTCAAGATGCGTGAAATCAAACTGTTCCAAAATGAATGACACAGTTTATATTTGATTATTTCACATAGTAATTTTTAGTATTATTAAATAATCAGATCATGAGCATATATTATTTATAATACTCACATCATGGTTTAGTAGAGGCCAATCTTTTGATCGGGTGAGCGGGAGTACTCAATTAATGACCTTCCCCCCTCATACCTAAGGTTCCAAACTGAGACATCTTTGATTATGACGAACAGTGATCTTGGCATGAGTCACGGTTTTCCTAGTTTTTCCAAAAGATTAGGTGGCGACTCTGAGATCTGGTGACGTAATTCATTTCCGGCAAAGGATTTTCATTTCTGATGTAATAAAATGGATTTTCTATAAAAGTCATCAAATCTGTACTCTCATATATGTTTCACATTTTACTCTTGAGACTAGATCAAAGAGATCGATGGTCCGAACTGTCAAGCACACTCAAGTACCTCCGGACTTGCGAAAGTTGCTAGGAAAGCCTCCATGCTTAGAGGGAAGACAGTAATGCATGGATTTTGTTCCATCAATATACTTTGAAAAAAGGATATGGAAATTCATTTTATTAAACATAAGCTTCATGTGGATTAAAAATAATAATTAAAATTATAGAACAATGGAAATTCATTTTATTAAACACAAGCTTCATGTCCATTGTTTTTTAGCTAAAATTAAAGTCATATACTTCAATTATTTTTGGCTTTTCACACTAGTTTTGTTGGTTGGAGTTTTCTTCCCCATTATCTTCTCAACTGCTCATGCTTGAACAAGGATACAAGTGAAGTTCAAGTAGTATTTTATTAGCATTTTTGGAAGTATTTCTGTTGTATGTGAACTACGTTCACGTTTGGGAAAAAATAAAAATTAAAAAAAAAATAAAAAAATGAAAATTAAAACCAATCGAATAAAAGATTTACTTGAGATGACTATTTAATTCAACTAAAACAAGAGTGAAAATAGGAGAGAGAGAGAGAGAGAGAGAGAGAGAGAGAGAGAGAGAGAGAGACGAAGAGTAAAAATAGGGAGATAATATGCCATTGAGATGAGTCAACTGGTTGCTCCGGTTTCCAATTTTTCAGAACTAAAAAATTCAACAGTCAGGATGTATTTGTATAATCCAACAGCAAATAATGAAATTACATACATATTGGTCCCTTTTCGGTTTTGATCCGAACCAAGGCAAATAGCTTTTACAATCGGGGAACTTACTCAATACCAATCACCAATTACTTAGCCCTATATTGTTCTTCCATCTCCAACATAAATTTTGGGTCCTTTCGCATAGCATGATCCACATCAGCCCATGCAGAGAGAACCTACACAACTGAATAGCCTGCCAAGCAAGTAAAACACAATATGGTGCAAAACTTGGTGAAACGAGCTATGCGAAAAGACATCAAAAGAATGGAAATCAACTATAGAGTGCCTAGCAGTGAAGATATGCTTGTCAACTACAATCAAATTATTCATATATGTGCTTCTTATTGAATTGTTACAGTGACCAAATTTGTTGATTAATTCTAGATTAACTTGCCAGAGTTGGGGAGGTGCATTTTTTTATTCACCCAAATGATAGGTGATGGATGAAGAAACTCCCTTTCCTGATTTGTTATTTCAAAAGAATTGATCTCAGTGAAAAAATCAATTAAAGAAAGAGTTAATAATATTATGTTAACCAACTTGTCAGGTGGATGAAAAAAACTGGAGTCTAAAGTTCAATTACTTACTACGAGGACTACTAGTTAAGCAAGAATGAAGTACAAATTGCAAACTTGTTAGTACATGATGTTACAAGGTCTCAAATCAAATGCCTTAAACAATGTTTAGCAGCGTTAACTGTCTATCAGTGATATTTTCCTGCAATTCTTTAATCATTTTTATTGCCAATTTCGTCAAAGACAATAACATGTGGTGTCCATTACCTTTTTAATGCTGAAACCAAGCTCCGATTTTGTCTTTCTTCAGTAATCTCCACTCGATCCACAGTAACACGTATCAGTAACTCTTTCTTACAAGCACGACATTTTTTTTCTGACCTTTGTGACCAAGTAGCTTCACATTCTAGATGTACAAGGCAATAGTCGCATTCACATATCATGATTGCATCTCGTTGATATGTGATTCCATCTTGTCTGACCGTGACTGCATGTGAACATACTCTACAAATTCCTCTCGCTTCATCTATCTTTTTAACACCATTGCCATTCTCTAATTTGCAAGAAACCAAAATTAAATAGAAACAAATTAAAAGCATGATTATTACAAGAATACTCAATATAAGCAATTAAGTCATTTTATTATGGTTCCTTTATTTATAACTCAAAAATGAGCAGCGGACTAAACAAGTCAGTTTTGGACTATTATTCAAGTGGTTATAAATAGGGCACTTAGGTGCCAAGAGCAACTCCCCCAGTGTTAGACAAAATGCCTACTTTTGTCCAACTATTGTCCAACTAGTTTAGCTAAAGTGTGTTAGTTCCATCTCTATTTGATTAACTACAGAGAAGCCTTTTAAGCAAATAATTGCATTTCCTGAATAATGAACTGGGTTAATTATCAATCGTGCAGTGCAGTGTTATTAATGTTGCACCTAGACGTGCTCCTAGGCCCAAAGCTCATCAAGGTGTAGTTAGTGTGCTTCGAAACATCTTAGGTTAGGCGACATAAAATATACCCCGTAAAGGCGCATGAAGACAGGGCCGGCCCTGAGGGCAAGCAAGAGAGGCCTGGGCCTCGGGCCCCTAAATTTGAGCTGAAAATAGGGGCCCCCAAATATAATTTTGTGTTTTAGATATAAAAAAATGCCCAAATATTATAGGCCCAATTGAACATGGGGCTAAAAAAAAAAATAACAAGACTAGATTTTTATTTTTTTTGAAGTATTTGTAATGATTGCTTCCTATCTTAACATATGAAAGTAAATTTTTATTTATAATTTTAATGATTATATGTGCAAGTAAATTTTTTTTTTGGCTACAAACAAATAAAAAAATTGTAACTTATCGTTTTATCTATGATTTTTTTTTTTCAATGTAAGAGGGCTCTATTTTCGAAATTCGCCTTGGACCCTCTAAATCTCAGGGCCGGCCCTGCATGAAGAGTGCACTTTAGGCCTAGGCTCAAGGTGCACAACTCATGTGCTTCTTTTAAAATGTTTATTAATTACAACACTAGATTACACTTGATCTTTCTTTTTTTTTAACATGCAATTATAGGAGATTAATCCCCTAAACATACATTGCAATCAATACTATTTGAGACCTAATTATACAAAAACGTTAGTTGAATAGAGCTTTCTCTTCAACTAGACTAACAATTATTGTTATTCTTTTTATTTAACTCATTAATCTCCTTCTTCTTCTCCTTCTCCTTTCTAGTTTCATATGTTTATGATTTATGAGTTAGATGTTTGTGTATATGTGAACTTTGAATTATTTGTCTATAATAAAATATTGTTGTTTGTTGATATTTATGTATGAAAATATTTAATATTTCATTTTACTTATGTTAAACTATGAATTATTTGCTTATATTAAATTATCTATTTTTTATCGTCGACATGAGCCTCACTTCGATGAAGCCTACGCCCCCAGCTTGTGCGTTGTGCTTTGTGCCTAGGCCTTAGGAAAAACTTGGTGCTTCAGTTCACCTATCGCTTTTAATAACACTGGTGTAATACATAGATGTCATATAACCACTATAAACCCACATTGATAATATGAAGTAATCGCAATATTATAATTTCTAATGAATCTGAACTAATTAACTATTTTTGAAAAGTTAGTGATCATGATTCATGTGTCAAAGTTTTTAGTATGAAATTAATTGAGTAAAAAGCTTTTAAAACAAATTGCACTTTTTTTTTAACCATGAAATAGTCGCTTTAACGGAACAAATGGAAGAATGTCAATTCGACGTTTAGTTGTGGCCCACTAGCCTTTATTATTTTAACATGTTTTCTATTATTTTGGATTCCACAATTACATAAACAAATTTTTTAAGATAAAATTCAAAATTACAATTTTAAATATGGAATAACTAGTATTACACTCGCACTCGCGCTATACATGGTATCACACAAGTAATTAAAAAATAATATTAATATTAAATAATAATAATAAAATATTTGAAAATGAAGAGAAAAAAGATATTTAGAACCAAATAAATTTTAATTATTTTCGTGACAATTACAGTTAAGGTCTTTTTTTTGTGGTCTTTGTCATCAATGTGTGTTTTATGTATTAAATATAAAAATGTGTTATAATATAATTAGCAAAAAATAAAGACAAAAAATATAATAAATTATAAAAACTGTACTTACGGTAAAACATAAATCAATTATGCCATTGAAATTTTGTAGTTATAATTCATCTTATATTAAAGTTCATCCGATTATATAACAAATCACACGTGCCAATTAATTTTTAGGAAAATTTACTCGAAAATTCTATATGGGAGAATGTTGATCTATTTAGTCCTAAGAGTTTTCTTATGAACTAATCAGTCCTTTTTGTTTTGGAAAGTTGTATTTATTTGATTTGGTGCTGTTTGAGTTTAAGTGAATGCTCTTTTGTGATTTATTTTTCCAATCTTTTGATTTATTTTTGGGATGGGAATGTAAAGGTGAGGTGTGAAAGATTCTTTTTAGGGAAATTTGTGACTGAAGTATCGGTTGTCGAATGTGAAAATCTATATCTTTACATTGGAATGTTACGTTTTTAGAGTGTTATATTGGAGTATTACGTTTCAAAAAGTACACTAATGAGTTTTTTTTTTAAAGTGTTACATTTAATAATTTTAACATTATGAGAAAATCCACATTTGTCCCTCAACACATAACACACGCGCATTTATACATGGTTCTTTATGTAATTCACACTAGAATGGGACCTTTGGGTCCATAAGAAAAATGGATGACTAAACAGTTCATAAGTTCACTATTTCAGATTATTGGTGCTTCACCCTAATTTTTAACATTTACCTTTCTTGTGAAACTCGATAAAAAAGGGTTAATAAAATTGAAAAGAGAACAAAGGGAATAGTCCCTTTCTCTGTCACTCCTCAAATTAATCTTTCCCATATTAAGCATAGTTGTAAGTTCTCCGCTCAAATAGTTCAATTACAATAAAATTAACTATTGAAAATAAAAATTAAAGTTCAAACTTGGAGTAGATCAGTCTAGCATTTAGTCCAATCCAAAGCCATTATTTTGGTCTGACTTCACCATTAAGACTAATGTTTTCATAATTTTAATATATATATATATTTATATTAAATATTTTCATATTAAAAAGAATAAATTAAACAATTTACCAATATCAACTTATCTCTCAAAACAACCTTTCTTGGTTTAGACCTAACAAACCTGTAATGACTCAAAAAAAATAAAAAATAATAATAATAATAAAAAGATAAAATAAAATAAAATAAAGGTAGGGAATATTTTCTGATGATGGTTTTTGTGGTGGAGGATTTGTTTTTTTTATTTATAAAAGGGTAGTGAGTGCAGCGTGGGTGTTAAAGGTTAAAGGGTGTTTGGTGGGTGGAAAATGATTTGTTTTTTTTATACAATATATCTCCCTCTCTGAGTGTTCAATTCGGTGGAGGGGTTCATGTGTGTGGCTGGAGAATTATTATGCAAGAGAGAGAGAGAGAGAGAGAGTCGTTGCACTGTTTGGTTGATAAAAAAAGAATAAAAAAAAAAAAGAGAATGTAAAATATATTTATATGCTCAAGTGGTGTATATTTTTTTTATTTAAGAGAGAAAGAGAAAGCAACCCAGGTATATACACATTTGAGAGAGAGAACGACTCTCTGTTTGTATCATCATCAGATCTGGAGATCTAGGCAGTCCTTCCCTCCCTCCGTCTGATTCCATTCTTGGAAGAAAGCACAGAGCAGTGATCTGGTTGGTGCTCAGGTCGTCGGAGTTCGCCATTCTGGTACTATTTACGCCGGATAAGATGAAAATGGATCGTGGTCTCATAGATGCCGACGGTGCTAGGTTTATCAGTAGCGTCCAATTCGCGAGTTTTAGGCGCTGCTGTACGTTCGTCCTTCTGAGTTTCACCGTCACTGGGTTGTCGGATGCTAGCTACGACATGCACATCTCTTACCGGTGTGGTCGTCGTCGGTTGGTGCTATACATGGGTATGGCTATAATTCTCGCAGTAAACCCAATTCTAGTCATGGGTTTTATAGCAGAGGTTTCGCAGCTATTCGAGAGATTCAAAAATGCTTTTATTCGGAACGATTTCGATACTTGTTCCAAACTCCTCTCTCAGCTCAAGGTCTTGTTGACAGAGTTTAGAAGCCTGCCACCATTGTTTGAAGAAACTCCCAATGCAGTTCATGAGTTGACATTAGCAAGGGATGTATATGAGCATGCAGTTGTTTTAAGTGTGAAAACGGTGTGGTTGACGGTGGGGTTGGAGTGGATACTCCGTGGCGGTGCCCCAAGAGGCAGAGGGATTCGGGTTGGCGTGGTGTGGCGTGGCGAGAGAAGAGAGTACGGTGTTTTCGAATTCGAAGCTTTTGGCTTTACAATCCTTGTTGCGGGATGTTTGTAGTTTTGACGATTTGAAAGAGCGAATGAAGGTTTACTTGAGCTAGGGTAGTTGTAAAGAAATTTTCAATGTGATGACTCAAGTAACAAAGAATATAGATGAAGGAAGATTGAAAATGAAGCCGCGCTGCCCTATTGTAACTGATGTTGGGTTGAAGGAGAAGGCCTCGAGAATCCTTATGTGTAATAACCCAATTTGGCTCCGGACTGGGTTACATATTATTTTTGGTGGTGATTCATTATTGTCAGATGAGGACATAAATTCTGAAAAGGAAATTGCATTCTTGAAGATTGATTTTTGGACTTTTCTCCTCTCCTCTTCTAAAGGTAGGGATTTTCTTTGAGTTATATATATATTTTTGCAAGACCTAGATGATTTTCAAAATCATCTTTTGATTTGTTCTTTTTTTAAAATGAATTTTGTTGATTCAAAAAGAGGATTGATTTTGAAAGTGGGTTTACTTTCTTATTTCTTTTAAAATAGAAATTAAGAGTTTTGGACTATGTTGGTAAAAGAAAGATGTTTTTGGTGAAATCTTCTCGAATATTTGAAAATTGTTAGTTTTGGTAGGAAAACCTAGAAATTTGAGATTTTAAAAGAGATTGAAAATCTATGGGTAATATTGTTATATTTATTTTTGTATGCCAAAATAAATGATGTTTAGAAAATTTATTATTTATATTTGTATAAATGATTAATTTTGTGAATTATGAGAATTGCTGTTCATTTTAGAAATGATTATTCAGAATGTTGATATAGTCATAAAATGACTAAATTGTTGAGAATACTTGAGAAAATGAAATTGTGTTTATTCCTTGGATGATAAATTGAAATAAAAGTAATTGTGTTCATCTTGTGAAATTGGCATATCATTTCATTTCATTACATTAGACTTTGAAGGTTGATTTGAAAACGTGCATTGAGAAAAGAATGTTGAGAAATAAGTTTTCATGAAATGATTTTGGGGTAAATATGTTAGTAAGTTTTGACATGTGGTGTAGATGATATTGAATAAGTTGGCCTGCGGGTCCGGGGTGCAAGATCGAAAAATCCGCGCGGATAGATGTCGAGCCTTCCGGTTAATACCGGTAAAAATGACAATTTGGTAGTACTCGTATAGTCTATTTACAGACACCAGCCTAGGGATTACCAGAGACGTATTTACCGCTCTTGAAATAAATTGTTAAGTTTTGAACAATTGAAATCGTATGACATCATTGAGCATGATGGTTTTTGAATAAATGAAGGTGTGCTTTACGTTCAAAAAGGGCATAGCATGGCATGCGCATTTCATTTCTTGAGACTTGTATAAAATGTATATACTTTGTTAATGATTTCCTACTGGGCTTTATGCTCACCCTACGAGATTTTTGTGCAGGAAACGATGTGGTGATGTCGCCTAACTAAAGGCGAGGAAATGTGTATTGAGAGTACGAGACTCTCATTTTGCTGTGACTCTGTGTGTAAGCCAAGGGCTTTGTATGTGTGAATTTGAATAACCATTTTGTGTAACCAGGCTCAAGCCTTGGAAACTTGTAATCCTTTAAAGGTATTTATTGTTTAATTAATTGTTGTGGGATTAACTGTATTATCGCATGAAGGCTATTTACATCATGTAATACAAGTATGAGGACTTATTATCAGTTTTATTTTAGATGGCCATGATTATTGTATTACCATTTGGGCATGAAAATTGGGGCGTTAGAAAACCAATTATCATTGTTTGAATTATATGCCACTATTAAAATTAATTTATTAAACAAATAAATAAAATATATTTGTATATAAAATAATTTTGAGTTAGCCCCTAGACTTTTTTTTAATTTTTTTTTGCTCATTTTCCAATTAAACCATTTTAGTGTTTAAAGCCTAACCTATTAATGCAGATGATATGACTTGTTTTTCAGTGCCGACCTAGTTAGGATTGTTAAGTTTTTCTTAAAACTTTGAGCACTCATTCTTCCTTTATTAATGTTTGTCTCAATACTCTTTGTATATTGATTTTCATCAATAAATTTTTTTTTTAATGATAAAAAAAGAGACTTGGGCTACGTTTGGGAACATGCTTTTTTAGTAACTTTTTGGTTTTTTGGCTGAAATGTGATGTAAAAAAAAAAACTAGTATGTTTGAGATGACTTTTTGACTTTTTACGAAAAGATGTGCAAAAAAAAAAAAGAGAAAATGAAATCTTTGACTTTTTGGTATGAGTTGTTGGCTTTTTATTTTTTTAGTATTTTTTGACTTTTTGGCTACAAAAGCCATTTGTCAAACGAGGTCTTAACTTATTGATAAGAACTCGAGTCTAGACTTGATTTTTTTGGGGACCAAACTATTTAGACTGTATAGGTTATTCGATCACGGTTACCATTAGAGGATGAAGTCTATTATGATTTATCTCAACAATAATTGGTAATCCACCTAAAATTTTTATATATTTGTATTTATTAAATTATATATAACTCACACTTCAAATAATATTTTTTTTTTATATAGATTTTTAAAATGAGTAATATTATGTGATCATATTTTGATATCAGATTTTAGTACCGTATATTGTAACACATTACATGACACTAATCACATTATTTGATAGGCGTTACATGACACATTTAGGCCTCGTTTGGGAATAGGCTATTTTAATAACTTTTTGACTTTTTGACTAAAATATGATGTAAAAAAAATTAATATGTTTGGGATGACTTTTTGATTTTTTACAAAAAGATATGCAAAAAGTAGAGAGAACAAAATATTTGACTTTTTAGTATAGGTTGTTAGCCTTTTGATTTTTTTAGTAACTTTTTGACTTTTAGACTAAAACAGCCGCTTGCCAACCAGGCCTTAGTTATTGTCTTTAAAGTGTCACATCAGATACTATCAAATATGATTACCATAGCATTACTAAATTTCATATTTTATTTTTTTAATATTCCAAAATTTTAAATTTCAAATGACACAGGGCTTAAAAATCAATAAGATTATGTTTTGGATTTTCCATTAAAAGATTATCAAAATTTCAAATAGATAATTACACCACCTAAAAATGGTGATAATTATGATAGTTACGGAAGTTGTATTTAATTGTTACTGATTTAACATTATGAAGTAGTGTTCTATTGTTATTATCATTTAAATTTTTTATTTATGTTTCATATAAATATTATAAATAAAAAAAAATCATATATTTAGGAATTTGAAAGGTGATAATTACACCATCTAAAAAAAAAAGTGATAATTACAGAATTTAAAATATGTTATCATAATGATTAAAGTGTCAATAATTATAATTAAAGTGAACCGATCAATGATTTTATGACAAATGTATTTTTATGTTTTATTAATTTAAAATTATAAAAAAAAAAATTTGATTAGAAGTTTTAAATTCATTGACCCAACATTTTTACCTATATAATAGTATAGATAGAAGTATAAATATAGATATAAATTTCATACTATAACCATTGAAACTAAAATAGTAATAATGTCATTGCATTTTTGAAATCACAAAATTTAATGAAATAATATTGACAATGATTAAAAGGATATAAAAATTAACTTAATTTATGTAAATTACATTTTGGACTAATCACAAAATGACATGTGTATTTTAAATGATATAAAATTTTTAAAAAAAATATAAAAAAATTAGATTGACATTTTCAGGCTGAAAGAGGGCACAATGTATTTGCTTATATTATACTTGCCGTATATCCCTCCGATTCACCATCGATATTCCATTCATAAATGGTTTTACCATGGTAGGATCCCTGATCATTGAGGTATGTTTCTTCATAAAGGATATCGGGAGGAGTAGGTCTGGCATAATTAAAAGGATATAAAAATTAACTTAATTTATGTAAATTACATTTTGGACTAATCACAAAATGACATGTGTATTTTAAGTGATATAAAATTTTAAAAAATATATAAAAAAATTAGATTGACATTTTCAGGCTGAAAGAGGGCACAATGTATTTGCTTATATTATACTTGCCGTATATCCCTCCTATGCACGACATAAAACATATATTTATTAAGAATAAATTTTTCCTAGCATTGCCTTTGGAAGCCAAAATGTAATTTTAAATTAAAAAAACACTAGAAAATCATATCCACGTGAATATTGTGTAGAAAATTTAATAAATTTTTTGAGCTCTTTAGTATTACTCTTTTAGATTTTACACTTAAAAATGACTTACACTAAGGTGGTGTTTGATAATCTAATTCAGCACTTAAAACTGAATACATTAAGTGAAATTAATTAAGCCCGTTTAATAACTACAATTGATATCCTTTAAAACCTTAAGTGCCTCTTAAAATGTAGCTTAAATGTTAACAAAATTTTAAGTGATATGAAACTTATTTAATTATACCTAAATTTATAAATGCTAAACATAAAGTATCGACATACTCAAATAAAAACTATAAATATATATAGACATACACTACTATAAATTCACTACCACCGCCACCACCGCCACTATTACTACCATCACCTTCATCATCACCAATGCCATTGTTGCCATAAGTATCACTATCATTTCATTACCACTACCATATCATCACCACAGTCACCACTACCATTACTACCACCACTATAACAACCATTAAAACTCTTCACTTGCACAATTATGGTTATTATTGTCACAACCACCACCATCATTCCACTATCGTCCCCCCCTTCCTTTTTATGTCTACAATATTACCTTTCTACTATCACCACAATCATTATCCATTAATCTCTACCACTATTGACACTGGCGCCATATCTAACACCGTCGTTGCCTCCTCCATCACTACCAACTCACAATCACAATATAAAAATTGAAAGATATGCAATTTTAATAAAAAAATTTAAATTTGATCTTGTACATATCAAATAATTTGTTTTAGTTCAACACATAATTTCTTATTGAACAAATTTTCAACTTAAAAAAATTCATCATTAAGTTTTCAGTACTTAATTTTTCAATTTTCAGTTTTTAATTTTATCAAATACCACCTAAGTCATAATAAATTTATTAAAAAATTTAAGAGGGAAATAAATTTATAGTTTTTTTTAGATTGGAAAGTTATTGTTCAAAAATGGTTAACTATTATACGTATTTTAAAATTGCATAAAATAATAAAGTACAATTACTCGATGCTTATTTTATCATTAAAAGCTCTTATCCAGGCTTGATATTTTGTTGGACCAAACTGTTTGAACTGGACAAACAACACAAGCTCTCAACATGTGGAGAATACATATTCTATTAATATTGTTTTGATTTTCAGCTTATAAAATTTAAATATCTATTTTTTTTTTCATTTTCAAAAGTACTGCAATTTAATAAAATCTGAAATATGTTATTATATTGATAAAAGAATGAACAAAATAAATACAAAATTTATAAAAAAAAAAATTTGTATGGTAAATTTTAGAAAACTAGCACGGGTAGGTACATGTATTGCATGTTTTGACATCATGTTTGCCATTATAGTAAACAAATATTGAAATTTATTTTCCATATCAATGTCATAAAAGGAGAATAATTATTCAATTTGAAAGGTAGTAATTAAGAAATTTGATATATATTACTGTAATAATGAAAGATCTAATAACTATAACTAAAATGAGAGGGCTAATGATTTTGCAGCGATTCTGATTTAGACCTGACCCATTTTGCATTCTGGACTCGGGTTTCATGGTTTTGTATTATTATTCATGTCTTATTTCTGTTATACCTCCTTGAATTTGGCTATTGGATTGTAGTGGTTGCATTTGGAACAGGTTGGTTGGTTAGTTTTCAAACTTTTTTTACTCAGAATTTTACTCCTACGCTCTAGCGTAACTTCCTACGCTCGAGCGGGCTTTGTGAACACTCAATACTTTTATAGGTCTGCAAAACTACGGGGAGAGTGTATTCTACACTCGAGCGGTGCTTTCTGTGCTCGAGCGGTCTTGGCTCAAACGGCCTTTCTTGCGTTCAAGCGTTGGTCTACTGTCTGCAAAACTACTGGAAGTGTGTATTCTGCGCTCGAGCGTCACTCCTTGTGCTCGAGCGGAACAACTTATTGTGTCTGGGTGCTCGAGTGTTACTCCTCGCGCTGAAGCGAACTGTGCGTATTTCAGTCTGTGAAAGTGGCACTTTACATCACTTTTTCATTTCACTCTCTCTAAACATTCCAAAAACCCTAGATTTAGTGGTTTGAGGTAAAACTCACTCTCTCTCTACATTTTCACCTAGATTTAGTGGTTTCTCTATCCGTGTGCTTTTGTTAGAAAGGTAGAGCATGTCAAGGGCTACAGTTTCATCCGAATAAAGTTGGGTTTCGGCTTCATCTGAGTTTCTTCCTTTCTTTGCTCGTCTTCTAGCTTTGAGGTAGAGATTTTCTATACTCCTGTATGACTCTTAACTTAGTTATTTGTCTTGTATAAACACTATTGTAAATTTGGAGAATTTTGAACAAATCTAGGATTTTGGTTTAAAATCAAAAGAAAGGTTTACAAATGGATGTATTGAAAGTGGGTATGGGAGTGAATATGAGGTTATGTTGTAGTAATATGGTTGATTTTGATACTTGGGTTGAATTTTGGAAGAAAGAGGAGTTTGTCCTAAAATGTCTCAAAATTTTGTTTTGTACAAATACATGGAATTAGTATTGAAAATGTGAAATTAGATGAATGCTTATATAAAAGGTGGAGTTGGATATGTATTATCTCTCACCTATGGAAATTTGGATAGTTTATCTGTCTCAGAGAATGCATATTTGTTTAGAAATACCTGTTTTGGGCCATTGGTGAAGGATAGCTGTGATTGTTGTAGAAATTGCACGAGGATTAGACAAATTGAAACTAATCTCTCATCCGTTGTCATTGAATATGACTATGTCTTTAATACATTATAAATGTATGATGTTTGGGAGAAGAAAGAGGATGTACTCCATGTTTGGGATAAGAAAGGGGATGTACTTCATTGAATTAAATTGGCCTGTGTGTCCAGGGTAAAAGTCTCGAACACCGCGCGTATACATGGATGCCGATTCCTACAGACGAAATATCTGTAAAATGGCAAATAAAAGTGGTTGTATGATGGTTGCATTGGTTAGAGACCTAATAAGCTGTATTCTCAGTTTGATTGTCTGAATGAAATGGAACTGATTTCTTGATTTGAAATATACAGTTGGTACTACATGGTTTGCAAAAGAATTATGAAACGGCTTATCAACAACATTGTATATGCATACTACTTTTCTATTTTTGTTAAGTTTCATATGTTGTTTTGGATTATTTCTATTAGGCTTTGACTCACCCTATATAAGAAAAACCATTTTCAAGTGTTGGCGACATACCTCCGCCAAGGGCTTAGCTTGGGAGGACTATGGAGCTGAAGCTCATCTTGTTTATTTTGGTTTGTTTGTATTTTGAACAAGCCTCGGGATTTGACTTGTATTGGATTGAGAATCCATTTTTGTTATACCCAAGTAGTGATTTGAAAATATGTAAGCCGACTATCTGTGTAACTTTCATTTCGTGTTATCATCTCGTGAATGTATATCGAACTCTGATTAATGAAAGCATGTCATTTCAATTATATTTCCGCTTATGAGATGGGTTTATTGTATTTATATTTTTGGTCCGTGACAACTTGGTATCAAAGCGTACCAAATTTGAATACTTTGGGTATATGGGAAGTGTTTATTACCACAATGGGTTTGTCTTGCTTAATAGAGACATTAGTATGTATGGTATGCTATGTGATAACATGCTTATATGATTATATAGGTATGGGATTTAATTCCTAAGATATTAATTGGGTCTATGGGTTTCTAGAAATCCTGTTAGAAGAGCACTTGATCACTGCTATTTCTAATCGGAACTCTGGCAACGCCGCGAGATGGTCATTATCGAGGAAAAAAATCCATATATGTTTATGTGACTACATACTTACGTGGAGTGAACTACCATTCTCCACCGTATTAGGACGCGTGTGAACTAGCTTCGGCACATTTGTAAATGTGCTAATCTCCTTTATTACCTTAATTAGGATGTCAGGACCTGGTTGTAGTGGTGGTAGGCGTGGTAGGTTTAGAAGGCATGAGGTGCTTTTATTGGATGATTTTCCAGCACAAGAAGAAGGGGTTGGTCAGGCCAATGTGGCCGAGCCAGTTAGTCAGAAGACCATGGATGCCTTAGCCCGTGAAATGGCCGGAGCATTGCGGGAATCTATGAACGTTCTCAGGGCTGAGAATCAAGTCCAGGCCCAAATAGTTGAACAGGGTCGTCATTCTTGAAACAAGAGTTTTTCCGGTTGAATCCAGACGACGTTTTGGGTGATCCCAAGGAGCCACTGAAGGTGGATAAGTGGCTAGAATAGATAGTGAAGACGTTTGAGACGCTCAACATCGAAGATAGAGGTTTGAGGGTGACCTTGGCATCCTTCTATCTGAAGGGAGATGCAGGTCAATGGTGGAAGTATACGCGAGGGTGCATTGGAGTGACTTGGGAGGCTTTCGTCAACGCCTTTTAGGATAAGTACTTGCCGTCCACAGTTAGGGAGAAATTGAGAGATCAGTTCTCCAAGCTTATGCAGTTGAACACTCCGGTGGCCGAGTTTGAGGTCACGTTTACTACCTTGTCGAGGTTTGCAGCAGAACTTGTGGCGACTAAGGAGCACCGTTGTTTAGAGTTCGAGAAGAGGTTGAGGACCAGGCTTATGTTCAAAGTGGTCGGGTCCATAATTAGAAATTATGGACGCCTTGTGGAGGCGGCTGCTCATCTTAAGACCGTAATGTAGATGGAGGAGGAGTAGATGAGGGGCTCCAGGAGAAGTCAAGATGTTCAAGGGGACAGTAAGAAGCAGAGGGGTTCTAACCCGCAGCAGTCTAGGGGGCGCAGTCGAGGTCCACTTTTCCAGTGCCGAGTTCGGATTCTCTGAGAGGTGGTCAGGGAGATTTTACTTACTTCAAGTGTGGTCAGTTGGACCACAAGTCTTCAGCTTGCCCACAAAGAGGAGGAAGGCAGCAGTCGACATCGTCTTTGGCTCGTTCTTAGAGCCAGAGCCAGGGGAGAAGGCAATCGCCCACTTGTTATCAGTGTGAGTAGGCAGGGCACATGAACAGATTTTTCCCTCAGTTAGGTGGCACACTCGGTGCATCTAGCTCGATGCAGACGTAGAGTCACAAGCCTGTACAGTCAGCACAGGCCTCGAGGGCCAATCAAGGAGCCTCTTCGGCTCAATATGTGTATCAAACCTCTGCTTTGAGGGGTGAATAGGTAGAATAGAAACATACTGGGCGTGTGTATGTTGTTACTACGCTAGATCTAGTGCTAGCGCCTTCGGTAGTGAGAGGTACTTTCTTGTTATGCAATTCCACTACTAATGTGTTGATTGATACGGGTGCATCTCATTTATTTATTTTTCTGCATTTGCATCGGCTTTAGGGTTGGAGTTGGCTCGGTTAGCATCTCCTCTCAGTGTAGAGTCACCTATTGGTGGTGAGATTGTATTGGTATAGGGTGTCGGAGTTGTGACATAGAGGTTGCCAGTTGCCGACTTCCTTTTGCATTTGTGTTGATTGTCATGTCTAGTTTTGATGCTATTATGGGAATGGACTAGTTGTCATTGTATCAGGCTGTCATAGATTGTTACTGTCAAAGGGTTACTGTATATATCTTTAGTGATGATTGCTTTTATTTCTTGAGGGACCGAGTTGATAGAGTCTTATCACTGGTGTATGATCCGTGTGGGCAGAGTGAACTTAGTTGTCTTCTTGCCAATGTCCTGGGTAATGAGTGTGATGAAGTCCGAGTCAAGTTGCCAAGGGAAGTTTGTGAATACCCGAACGTTTTTCCTAAGGATCTTATCAGTTTACCACCTCACCGCGAGATTGAGTTCTCAATTGGTTTTATCCACCCTAGTACTTCACCTTGAGAAGCACCGGCTCTCTTTGCCAAGAAAAAGGATGGCACTTTGCGATTGTGTATTAGTTACCGAAAGTTGAACTAGGTAACAATTAAGAATAAGTACCCAATGCCTCATATAAATGATTTGTTTGATCAGTTAAAGGGGTCTTGTTGCTTTTCTAAAATAGACCTAAGATCGGGTTATCACCAGTTGAGGATGAAAGAGGAGGATATTCAGAAGACGACAATCTGTATGCGGTATGGTCATTATGAGTTTCTAGTGATGCCCTTTGGGCTAACCAATACACCAATCGTGTTTATGGACTTGATGAACCGGATCTTTCATGAGGTCCTAGACCGTTTTATGGTCGTCTTCGTTGATGACATCTTGATTTACTCACCCTTTGAGAAGGAATACGAGGGACACTTACGGGTAGTACTTAAGTTACTTAGAGCCCACAAGTTGTATGCTAAATTCGGGAAGTGTGAACTTTGGTTGAGAGAAGTGAAGTTCTTAGGTCACGTGGTATCCGGGGAAGGAGTGACTGTATATTCATCTAAGATAGAGGCAGTGCAAGATTGGAAACAATCTAAAAATGCGTTTGAGATTCGTAGTTTCTTGGGGTTGGCCGGGTATTACCGTCGGTTCGTGAAGGATTTCTCTAGATTAGCCTCATCATTGATTATATTGACGAGGAAATGAGCTAAGTTTGTGTGAAGCGAGACTTATGAGAAGTCGTTCCATGAGCTTAAGGTTAGACTTACCACTGCTCTAGTATTGATTATTCCGGAGAGGGGTTTGGGCTATTCGGTGTATTGTGATGCCTCACGGGAAGGTTTGGGTTGTGTATTGATGCAAGAGGTAAATGTAGTAGCTTATGGCTCACAGCAGTTGAAAACACATGAGAGGAACTACCCTACTCATGACCTAGAGTTAGCGGCAATGATATTTGCCTTGAAGATTTGGAGACATTATTTGTATGGTGAGAAATTTGAAGTATTTTCTGATTACAAGAGTCTGAAGTATCTATTTACACAAAAGGACTTGAATCTGAGGCACATGAGGTGGATGGAATTTATAGAAGATTATAATTTTGAGTTACATTATCATCCGGAGAAGACCAATGTTGTGGCTGACATCTTAAGTAGGAAATCTATTAGCAGTGTAGCTTGTATTGCTATCCGAAAATGGGAGATATTGGGTGCTATTGGTGAGTTTGACTTGTATCTTGGCGAGTTCGTTAAGTCTGCGGCCTTGTTTTCGGTAGTTGCATAACCTACATTTGTGAACCGAGTGATAGAAGCACAGAAAAGTGATCTTGAGGTAGAAACCCTTCGAGAAAATATCTCTAGTAGGAATGTAAAGAAAGGCTTGAATGTGTATCCCGATTCGAGTGTTAGATACCGTGATCGCCTTTTCGTGCCGGAGTCTTGTTGAGAGGAAACACTTCGAGAGTTTCACCATTCACGCCTTGCGGTGCATCCGGGAGGCACAAAGATGTATCACGACCTTAGTCGCCAGTTTTGGTGGAGAGGAATGAAGGAGGATGTGGCCGTGTTTGTATCGAGATGCCTTACTTGTCAACAAGTGAAGGCCGAACATCAAAGGCTAGCGGATTTGTTGCAACCCTTGCCTATATAGTCGAGTGGAAGTGAGAGCATGTCACAATGGATTTTGTTGTGGGCCTTCCAAGGACTCAATGAGGTAGCGATGCAATTTGGATAGTAATTGATCAGTTGACCAAGTCGACGCACTTTATTCCTATCTGCGTGAGTGACTCGGTAGATTATCATGCCGACCTTTATATTAGGGACATAGTGAGGTTGCATAGGATCTCTGTAACGATTGTTTCGGATAGAGATCTGCGTTTCACGGCTCGGTTGTGGCAGAGCCTACAGAGCGCCTTGGGTATGAGATTGACTTTTAGCACTGCGTATCATCCTCAAACAGATAGGCAGTCCGAGCACACTATTCAGATCCTTGAGGATATGTTTCGGGATTATATTGTTGACTTTAAGGGGTCGTGAGAGAGGCACTTGCCCTTAGTGGAGTTTGCCTATAACAATAGTTTCCAGTCTAGTATTGGCATAGCACCGTTTGAGGCCTTGTATGGCCGACCGTGTAGATCTCATATATGTTGGGCTGAGGTGGGTGATGCACCAATATTGGGCCCAGAGTTAGTCCGGGAAACGACGGAGAAAGTTGCACTTATTCGTAAGAGGTTCGTTACGGTCCAGAGTCGCCAGAAAAGTTATGCCGACCGTAGGAGGAGACCTTTGTCTTTTGAGACGGAAGATCATGTCTTCTTGAAGATATCACCTAGGTCGAGTTTGATGAGGTTTGGGAAAAGTGTGAAGTTGTCTCTTAGATTTATTGGGCCTTTTGAGATCCTTGAGCGGATTGGAGAGGCAGCCTATCGCTTGGCCTTGCCGCCACAGCTTTATGGGATTCACGATGTGTTTCATATTGGTATGCTTCGGAAGTATGAGTCGGATCCATCGCAGATGTTGGATTGGACCAACTTAGAGGTAGATGATGATGCCTCGTATGAGGAAAGACCTGTAAAAGTCTTGGATACTCGAGATCAAGTTTTACGAGGCAAGACAATTCCCTTAGTTAAAATATTATAGAGACATCACGGAGTTGAGGAAGCAACTTCGAAATGTGAGTTGGAAGTCCGTGAGAAATATCCAAACTTATTTGTTGATGTTTGAGCATGTATTGAAATGTTATTATGTTAATGAAATATGAAAATATTGTATATGTTTTGACAATATAGTAACATTATATATGTTGTGTACGTTTTGGAAACACGAGTTTAATTTAAATATTGTATATGTTTTGGGAAAATGTGAATTGTACTTTCAACGTTGGAACTTGTGTATCAAGTTGATGGGAATAAATGACCGGAGAATGAGTCATGGTAATGGAATTGATTCATTATCATTATCGTAATTGGTTTAAACATAGTTTTAAAGCTTGATTTGAAATTTCAGAGACGAAATTCCTTAAAGGGGGAAGATTATAGCGATTCTAGTTTAGACCCAACCCATTTTGCATTCTAGACTCGGGTTTCATGGTTTTGTATTGTTGTTCATGTCTTATTTCTCTTATACCTCCTTGAATTTGGCTATTGGATTGTAGTGGTTGCGTTTGGAACAGGTTGGTTGCTTGGTTTTCAAACCTTTGGTGTCTAGAATTTTACTCCTCCGCTCGAGCGTCACTTCTTGCACTCGAGCGGGTTTTGTGAACTGTCAATACTTTTGTCGGTCTGCAAAACCACTGGAAAAGTGTATTCTACACTCCAGCGGTGCTTTCTGCACTTGAGTTATCTTGGCTCAAGCAGCCTTTCTTGCGCTCAAGCGTTGGTCTGCTGTCTACAAAGTGTGTATTCTGCACTCGAACGTTACTTCTTGTGCTCGAACGGAACAACTTATTGTGTCTGGGTGCTCAAGCGTCACTTCTCGCGCTCGAGCGGACTGTGCGTATTCCAGTCCATAAAAGTGACATTTTACATCACTTTTTCATTTCACTCTCTCTCTCTTTCTAAACATTCCAAAAACCCTAGATTTAGTGATTTGAGGTAAAACTCACTCTCTCTTTAAAACTCACTCGCTCTCTACATATTCACCTAGATTTAGTGGTTTCTCTACCCGTGTGTCTTTGTTAAAAATGTAGAGCATCTCAAGAGCTACATTTTCATCCGAATAGAGTTGGGTTTCGGCTTCATTAGAGTTTCTTCCTTTCTTTGCTCGCCTTTTAGCTTTGAGGTAGGGATTTTCTATACTCATGTATGACTCTTAACTTAGTTATTTATCTTGTATAAACACTATTGTGAATTTGGAAGATTTTGAACAAGTCTAGGATTTTGGTTTAAAATCAAAAGAGGGGTTTACAAATGGATGTATTGAAAGTGAGTATGAGAGTGAATATGAGGTTGTGTTGTAGTAAAATGGGTGGTTTTGATACTTGGGTTGGAGTTTGGAATAAAGAGGAGTTTGCCCTAAAACGTCTCAAAAATTTGTTTTGTACAAAGAAATGGAATTGGTATTGAAAATGTGAAAATGGGTGGATGTTTATATAAAAGATGGAGTTGGATATGTATTATCTCTCACCTATGAAAATTTGGATAGTTTGTCTGTCTTGGAGATTGTATATCTGTTTTAGGCTATCGGTGGAGGATAGCTGTGATTGTTGTAGAAATTGCATAAAGATTAGGCGAATTGAAACTAATCTCTTATCCATTGTCATTGAATATAACTATGTCTTTAATACATTGTAAATGTATGATGTTTGGGAGAAGAAAGAGGATGTACTCCATGTTTGGAAGAAGAAAGATGATGTACTTCATTGAATTAGGTTGACTTGTGTGTCCAGGGTGAAAGTCCCGAAAACCGTGTGTATATATGGGTGCCGATTCCCGCGGACGAAATATCCGTAAAATGGCAAATAAAAGTGGTTGTATGATGGTTGCATTGGTTAGAGACCTAATAAGTTGTATTCTCAGTTTGATTGTCTGAATGAAATGGAACTGATTTCTTGATTTGAAATATACAGTTTGTACTGCATGGTTTGCAAAAGAATTATGAAACGGCTTATCAATAACATTGTATATGCATACTACTCTTCTATCTTTGTTAAGTTTCATATGTTGTTTTGGATTATTTCTACTAGGCTTTGGCTTACCCTATATAGGAAAAACCATTTTCAAGTATTGGCGATATGCCTCTACCAATGGCTTAACTTGGGAAGACCGTGGAACTGAAGGCTCATCTTGTTTATTTTGCTTTGTTTGTATTTTGAACAAGCCTTGGGCTTAGACTTGCATTGGATTGAGAATCCACTTTTGTTATACCCAAGTAGTGATTTGGAAAGATGTAAGCCATCAAAGCATATGACTATCTGTGTAACTTTCATTTCGTGTTATCATCTCGTGAATGTATATTGAACTCTGATTAATGAAAGTATGTCATTTCAATTATATTTTCGCTTATGAGATGAGTAACACCTTGTTTTTTTAGAAATGTTTGCAAAACTTTTAAATTTCACATGAAAAGTGCATTTTGAAAATGGGCAGTACAAATTTGAACATCTTTTGAGAAATATTTATATGTACAAGAGGATGATTTTAAAGAGTTAAGAAATCAAGAAAAAAAATTTTTATAAAGTTTTGTTGTTATTTGTTTTACTTGAGATAATGGATGTTGTGTAACGACTTAACTCTAGCTTAAATTGCTATTGGTTGATTAAGCATTGGATTAGATTATGTTGCATTGTTATTGGGAGTTTGTTGTGCCGAGGCATGGTCCCTTGACAGTGTTTTATTATAAGCTATTATTTTTTCTTCTGTTCGCGTTAACCGAGATCTCCGTGGTGAGTTTTTCTTCGTGTTTGAGTGTTGAGCACTCGAGGGTGTTAGGCCTGTGTCGTGGTTGTCACATGGGTGATGTTTTTGGTATGTGTGGTTGTCGTTTTTGTTCTTGTCTTATAGGCCCAATGGGTTATGTGGGCCGAGAAGTCATTTGTGATCTTTTCTTGAGTTTCGTCGTTCGGGTGTCTTTGGGGTCCCGAAATGTTGAATCAGGATACGGGGAATTTATCCCAAGTGTGGATCTAACTTAAAGTTGGTGGTTGTGCTTCCAGTCGTGATTGAGTTGCCTTTGTTTCGGCCTTGTCTTTAATTTCGGGGACGAAATTTCCTAAGGTGGGGAGGTTGTAGCATTCTGAAGTTTTCCTTCATCGCTCGAGCGATGGATTTGTTGCCCAAGCGGTCTGGCATGTCATCCCGTACTTTTGCAGGTCTGTGATTCTGGTTGTTGCTGAAGTTCACTCGAGCACAAGATTGGTCGCTCGAGCAATCTGTCTTGTTTGGTCTGAACTTCTTGGAGTTTGCGTTCTTCGCTCGAGCGACGGTTTCACCACTCGAGCGGTCTGTTCGAAGTTAGCATCTTTAAAAAGGCATCTTGGCTCTCTTTTCTCTCTCCTCTTCTTCTCTTCTACCATTTTTGTGGGTTTCAAGCTTTCTAGCTTCGTTTTCATCTATTTCTACTCACTTTCTACCCATAGTTCTATAGATCAAAACGTAGAGGGTCATGAGTGCTTCATTTTAATCTGAGCGGATAATGTTTTCGTCGCCGTGGATTTTTTGACTCTCTCCTCGTCACTTCAAGAGGTAGGGATTTTTTTTGTTATTTTTCAATACTTCGTCTATACATAGACATGTGGTAGATTTATTGCATAAAAATCATATCCATTATGGATTTATTTGAAAATCATGAAAGGGGATCTAGGGTTTGAATATGTGGAGTTGAAATTGTTAAATTGATTGTTGTTTGGGATAATTGTGGAGTAGTTTAACATGTTTATATATGTATATATATATATATATAGAGAGAGAGAGAGAGAGAGAGAGAGAGAGCTCTAATTTAATATTTTGACTTAGTGAATCAAACAGGGGTAAAATTGAATAATATTTGTATTTTGTTAATATGGATTGTGCGATTGTGTTAACAACAAAAATGGAGAATTAATCATGGTATTGAAATTATTTTGGATTAATCAGGATAGATTGAGTTGGATTATGGCCTTGATATCCATGGATTAGTTTTGTGAAACGAAGAGAATGGATCTTGGAGAAAGATTGGAGTATGGTGATTTGAAAAATAAGAGAATTGATTTTTGAAAAGAGAGAGATCATAACACTTTGTAAAATTAGAAATGAACTCGAGGTTGGATTATGAATATTTTATTTTATTATTGTTGTTGTTGGACTTAAAGTCTCATGTGAATTGAATTATTTTATCACGGGTATTAAGTACATGTGTTTACAAGCTTTGTTCTCAGTAATCGGTGGAGGATGACACTTCTGTTGAATAGATAATGTATATGTATTTCACTGGTACTATATGTACTCCTGACCTGTTGTGATGGTTGGTGATGTATACTGCGCTGAGAATTAGAGGTACCATTACCTTCCAGCTAGCGCCTAGAGAATTGGTTGTGCTGAGAACCAGAAGTACCAGTACCTTCCAGCTAGCGCTTGGAGAACTTGGCAGAGGTACCATTACTTTCTAGCGGGTGTCTGGTAAATTGGCATTTCATTATGGAAAGTTATATCATTGGCTTGCCATACTTAAGGCAGGTAGAGCAGAGTTTTGTTTATCATATTTGTCTTAGTGTATTTGTGTATATAATGCATTATGATGATTATGTTTCAGGAAGGCCGGGTTGTCTTATATGTTGAGTAGATAGTTGTTGGGTGTTTGTTGTTTTCATCTTTGAATTAGATGTTTATCTGTACATATGAACGTATCAAATTAATTGTTGAAATTATCTTTTTAACTTGGACTTAAGGCCGGAAAATGTGATGAATGTGTTGGAATCGGACGAAGGCTACGTATTGAGTTGTAAGTAATATGAGGAAATCGGATTTTGTGGTTATATTTCAAAAACAAACGTTTGTTATATGATTTTTTTTTTTTTGGGAAAACAAGAAGGAAATGTGAACCGTCTATATTGTTGAACGAATTGAATGATTTTTGGGAAAGTACTTATGTAAATATACTTTGGTACAAATCGTCACATCATTTATATAGTATGAGTTGGAGTATTCATGATCATAACTATCTGTAAGTTGTTATTGTTTAGGATCGTGTTAGGATCCCTACTAGACTTTATGTTCATCCCACGTTGCTATTCCTTTTCTAGGTGAATATCGAGAAGTGGTCCAAGATCGATGATCTTCTTTATCTATTGGCCACGGGGCCTTTTATTTGTTGGCGGAACACCATTGTTGTAAAAAGGGTAGAACCCCTTCTCTTTTATATCATGATGTAAGCATATGGGCAATTTATTTAATTATGTCACATGTTGTATCCATTGTGTATTTGAATGAGAGAACTTTCTTTTATTTATTCTTGTGAGTGTATAGAACTTTCGTTCGTTATCTCTAAAATTGTATTATAATAATGGTTTTGGTAAGGTTATCTATGAAATAAAAGTGGGGCGTTACATCCTCTCTCTCTCTCTCTCTCTCTCTCTCTCTCTATTTTTAAGGCGATGCGGTAAAAAAAATTGAAATGAAATATTTAAATTTTATATTTATTTCAATAAGTATATTACGAAAAATATTCTCGTATTACTAACATTTGGTTTCTCAATTGATTGAGTATGATAAATTTAAATTGACCGTAAATTGTAAGGGTATTTTTAAAATTTTATGAGATAATCGAGCTACCTAGGCCATGTTAGCTTTATGTCAATCAACACAAATTGAAGAGTCACTCAACAATTTATTTATATAAATAATTTTAAAATTGGTAAATGTAACATCTTGGTTTGTAGGTTCACTCGAGCGGTGGAGTTACCGCTCGAACAGTGATTTGGGGTTCCTAGTATTTCTTCTGCAAACCGAGTGTAGAGTGAGACTGTTTGAGCAGTTATTTGGTCGCTCGAGTGGAGATACATGGCCTCCAGCACTTTCACTTTAGATCTGTAAAATTTCTGGGAGTTCTGGTTCACCACTCGAGCAGTGGAAAGTTCGCTCGAGTGGTTTGTTCGGGTCTACTAACTTAAAAGTGATTTTTACCCTTTCTTTTTTCACTTTTTCGTACTCTCTCTCAAGCACCCATTTCCAAAACCCTAGCCTTAGTCAATGCTCTTGTTGAAATCTCTTGGCTTCAATCCTTATTGTTTGAACTTGGTGTTACCTTGCACACACCTTCAATTTTGTGGTGTGACAATCTTGGATATACCTAGCTATCAGCTAAACTGGTCTTCCATGCGTGCACTAAACACATTGAAATTGACTTGTATTTTGTTTAGGAAAAGTTTGCTCGGTGGGACCTCCCAATCCAGTTCATCTCTTCTCGAGATCAGACTGCCGATGTTCTCAACAAAGGCTTACCTTCTCAGTCCTTCCTAGTTCTTTTGCAACAAGCTGCAAATTCGCTCCTAGGAATCTTCAACTTGAAAGGGGCCATTGATCAATATGTAGAGAGATTTAAAGGGTGGCACTATTTGCACTCCAAAAGATTGGTTGGACACCGCCAACTTAATAAAAAAAAATTTATTATTATCATTATGTCCCTATTTAAAATGACCAAAAAATAGATGCTAAAAAAAGTGAAAATCATTCTATTTTGGACACCCCATCTCATAACCATTCCCAAACTTCTATTATTTTTTCTCTTACTCTCTTACTTTCTCCACTTTTCATTTTCATACTAAACCCTATTTCCCTTAAATTTATCATTTTTACATTCTATTTATTGAAGTCAACAATGAACAACGAAAAAGACATTTCGAGTTGTTTTCGATAGAGAAAGTATGTTTTCCATTCATCTTCTTTGTTTTTGTTTGATAGGTTTACAAAATTTGTTCAAAAATTCAATATCAAACAAATTACATTTATTTGGAAACTTGTTTCTAAACAAATTTCACATTTTCGACAATATGTTTCTGAATTATTTGACAATGTTCAATATTTTTTATATTCAAACAAAATGTCTATCTTCAACTCTGTATTTTCGTACCAAGAAAAAAAAAAAAAATCATAGCAAAATATCTTTGCTACTACCAAAAATCCCCATAGTTTCTCAATAAGTGCAAATGATGAGTAAACGGGTTGTTTAGTTTCCTATAGTCATCATAGTAGATTGTCAATGGCAAAACTACTCTGTGTTACAACATGTTTCTATGATAAGAGTTTGTGATTGAAAGAAAACTTAAGATTTCAGAGTGAGTTTGTGAGGCCCCTAATCTTTGCAGTATTTTCTTTAACCCTTATCTTTAAATTATTCCTTTGCAGTCCCTCAATTTCTTAATTAATTGTAATTTTAACCCTAGAATCAAAAACATGCGCCAACCGAAAACTCGCAAACCCTAAATTGAACCCGGAAACATAGGAACCATTTCTAAAACCCTAATAATAATTAAATTAATTTTCTAAGTATAATTTCCACATAGAAACCCTAGGTTTCTAGTTCTCAATACAATTTGTCGTTTAATTCAACGCAAAGAAACTTTAAACGAATTAAATTTCTAAATTCTAAATAAATTAAACAATACACTTAATTAAATGTTCAAATTCATAAATTAAGACTTTGGCCTTCATTTTTCTTGAATCACATTTTGACCCCAAACTAGTACCATTACACACATATACACATATATATACTTGTACCTTTCTTAAATAAATAATTTTGTGCACAAAATATCTTTATATATTGTACACAAGAAAATCAAAACAAATCCCCCAAAATTCCATGCACATGATATGCACATGATCTGCTATGCTATGCATATATTAGGTTTAGAATCACGATTTTTATGAACTTTGTCATTATTCACGACATAATCACAACTTGCTCAAAGATCAATCAATATATTATCATTTTGTAAATAAAATTATTTAAATGATTGTTTAGAAGTAGTTTTACTATTATACAAGAATACACTTGAAAGTAAAGGATTAATAATTTATGAATATGTATAGGATACTAACAAGATATTTGATAGTGTCTGCTATGAATAATAAATTATACTCCATCCGTCACACAATAATAGTCTCTGTTGGGGATTCTAACTTTTTAGTGAGACATGTAATCATTGTTTTGAAGTCAAATAAGAATATATTAATTTACCATATTGCCCTTTTTATTCTCATTATTAAATATATTTATAATTATTTTTAAAGGGCTGTTTTGAAATTCTCTAGAGTTTTATGTTTTGACTTTTCAAAATGGACAAATATTTTTGAAACATCCAAAAACAAAAAGATGGATTAATATATAAAACAGAGAGAGTATACGTACATATTTTTTAACGGTCCAGTTCGGTTCTATACCGGAACCATGTGAGGTTTTGCTTTAAGGAGTGGTTTGGGATAATCTAAACAAGTGTACTTTTTGACTTTTTATGAAATATGGATTGGATATGAGTTGGGTTTGAAGTGAAGTGGTAGAGAGGTGATGTGACTTAAATAAGATGATGTGACTTAAATAAGATAGTGTCTTTTTGACTTTTTTAGGTTATGACAAATAAGGTCTAAGAACAAGCATGTGTTAAAATATTTTAATAAAAAAAAAAATATTATTTAATTATTTTTTTTTACAAATTTAATGTGTTTTAACTATTTTAATTGTAATATTTATACTCAATATTATTGCAAGAATAAAAATACTTTATTACACTGGTTACAAGTTTTATATGAAAATCAAAATGACATTTATACCAAATTAATTGGTGATTGTTTTATATAAAGTGAATTACACATCATGGAATCAGAAAAAATATTTATAAAAAAAAAATTATATTTTTAAATATTTTATCCTACAACAATGATTCATCCCCCCTTTTCCCATCACCCCTTTTGACCCCCTCTCTCTCTCTCATTGGTTGCTTTTTCTTTTTCTTTTTCTTTTTTTTCCTGCTTCTCCAATCACTCCCTGACACATGGCAAAGGGGGGTGAGAGGGTGACCCCCAAAAGGGGTCTCAATTATTATTCTTTATCCTAACATCACTTATGCGTAATTCCTCCTTTATATAAAACAGTGTATTCTGTCCCTCTATATATATATATTAGTAACCAATATACGGAAATAATTTTTTATTTTAAATATAAATATTTTAAAAAAATAAAATAGTGAAATTAGTCTTGCAGATACTTTGAATAAGAAAACAGTGGCCCCCATCTCTAGGCATGATAATGACCTGAGTAGGGGCCTCGTCAGGTAGTTTTTATCTTCTTCTTTTATTTATTTATTTATTTTTTATTCAAACAGATAATTATTATCAGGTGATTCTTGCAGAGAGTAATTATGTAAAAGATGGATCTCATCCTCTTTATGTTGTATTTAGGCCTATTTTGGAAAGTAGATTAAAAATTACTTCCTAATTTTTAACTCACTTCAACAATAGAGTAACAAGAAGGGGACATTGACACTTGACTAAAAGTGCAATGAGTTGACTGCCACAACTTAGGCCTTGTTTGGGAAGACTAAATAAGTGTACTTTTTGTCTTTTTGGACAAAAAAATTGAGGTTGAAAATATGGATGTTTGGGTTAACTTTTTGACTTTTTATGGAAAAATGTGTAATAAAAAATTGTGAAAATTGATTTTTAGAGAAAAATTTGAATTGGGAGTTGTGCAGCCGTAATTGTTGACTTTTGGTGAATAGTGTTAACTTTTTAACTTTTTGAGTAACTTTTTGACTTTTTAGCTTATGTGGGAGTACCCAAACTTGGCCTTAATGTGTAGGGATCAAAATAATATTTGGTATAAAGTGCAAGATTGAATAGTGTACGTACCTCTAGGATTTGTTTGAGATGTAGAAGCCATAGTGGGTCTTATTGTTAACATATTTCCAGACACAGATCCGCGCGCTATGTACCCTTGTTCCAAACAATACCAAAAAAGAGTGGAAAAAATTTAGCATTACTTTTTACATTATTAGTTTCTTGCAATCTACTTCTAAGGTAATGCTGCAAAACATAGTGGGTTTCCAAATTCGTTTAACTGATGAATGAGTAGCAGGAAAAATAAAAAAATAAACTTTATTCACCAAAGTTCATAAACCAACTAGAAAGCAATGGGACTTGCATTAGGCACACCCATTTCATCAAATGTCGTCCTTTTAAACTAGGCGAATTTCAATCAATTGAAAAAAATTAATAAGGTATTAGTAAACATACTATGGTGACATGGGTAATTTCACATTAAAATCTCTCAAATATAACACTCTGGATAAATATTAATTCTTCTTGTTTAATTGAATAACACATTTAGAAAAAGTTTAATAAGATATTAATATACATACTATGGTAATATGAGTAATCTCACATCAAAATCTCTCAAACTTCACACCAAAATCTCCCCAGTGGAGCAATTTCACATTAGAATTGAATGACATTTAAAAAAAAAAGTTTCGAAAGATATATGGTAATATGAGTAATATCACATTAAAATCAAATGAAAATACTGTGGATAGTCATACAATAACAGTACTTCCAAACATATAAGATTGTGAATAATTTTGAAACAAGACTTTTGAGTAAATTTCTCTCTTTTAATCTGTCCCACTAATACACAATTCTCCCAAATATTAAAGCGAGACTTGTGTGTATGTTCCGTCATGTGGATCCCACTGTCTATTGGTAAATAAATTTCATTTAGTACGCAAGTAAGACTTGTCCCATTCTTAGTAAAACTAAAGATTTTGGGCCAAAAATTCTACAAATAAATTACATCTTGTGAGAAATCTATGCTAAAAGATTTTAATGTCTTGAGTCCTTTACTTATATTTCTTATTGTGAAAAAGACTTCTTACCCATTTCTTCCACAACATTCTCATATTTTTTTCTCTCTCTCTCTCTCGTGCACGCACACACACACACATAATATCTAGCCATTGAAGACTTCACGACATCATCTCCACCATCTCTATTGTATGTCCCCAGCATTCATCGTCTCCACTACTCGCCACCATCTCAAATCTATCACTGGTAACTACCATTTTACCATCAGCCTCCAACATCTTAGATCCAATATCGATGAATTCAAATTTGAGAATGACGATCTTAGATCAAAACCCTTAGATTTGAGATTGAAAATATCAAATTTGTCAGAAGAAGACTGCTGTAGTTGTCCATTCACTCTTAATAGCAAACAGTAAAATTTTACTGTTCACCATAGTAAACTTTTAATCTATTAACATTATTCATTCAATGTTTTGATAAATTTTTCATTTAATATTTCTACGAATAATGCTAAAATTGTAGTAAGTATTGTGGTGAGTGATGGTAATGTTGAAAAGTTACTGTTTAAATATTAAATTCATATAATAAAATTTTACTATCATATTAGACTAAAGTTTTACTGTCTACATAATAGTAAATTTTGAAGAAAAAAATTATTATTTGCTAAGTGGTGGCTGTGATGGTGCTAGTTCTCGTCATCATCAAAAAATGATCATTGAAGATTCACGTCAGAAAGTGTTCGTTAGAAAGGTGTTGGTGACCGACAATTAGAAAACAATCGCTAGAGGCAATTGATGACTGCTGGAGGTCATGTTTTGTTATGCCTATTAAACTATTGGAATGGAATAAGTTTTTATTTTTTATTTTTCTTTTTAAGATGCTAGTAACAAACAAGTTAAAAATTTACAAAGATCGTGAGTGCTAATATTTGTGGAAGTGATGGTGTGAGTCGTCATAGTAGTGGCGGAGGTGGCAATGGCAGCATCGATGGTGGTGATAGCGTTATAGTAAAATAGTAGTTGTGGTAGTGGTAGATCGATGTGCATTTGTGGTGGGGGTGGTTATGGTGGCGGCGATGGTGGTGGTAGTGGTGTGGTTTTTGTGAAGATAGTAGTAGTGGTGGTAAGGTAGTGGTTGTAATGACGGAAGTAGTGGTAATGGTGGGAGTGGTGGTAGTAGAGTAGTGGTTCTAACGATGGTGATGGTGATGGTGATGGTTTTGTAGTCGTAGAGATTGTGGTAGTGGTTGTTGCGGTAGTGGTAGTAGTGGCAACGACAGTAGTAAGATTGTGGAGTGGTGTAGTGGTTGTGGAGGTAATGGTAGTGGTTGTAGCAGTGGTGGTAATAAGGTTGTAGTTGTGAAGGCAACAGTGTTGGTGATATTGTGGTAATGGTGGTGATGTGGTGGTTGTAGTTGTGGTGACGGTAGTTGTAGTGATGATAGTGATGACAGTAGCGTTGGCGGTGGTAGTAATGGTGGTGGTGGTGGTGGTGGTGGTGGTAGGATGGTGGAAAGGGTGGTAGCAGAAAGGAATGGTGGTAGTAGCTAAATGGTAATATTTAATTGTGATTCTATAATGGAATAGAATTCCTTAGGCTTGAGAAAGGAATAGGCATTTCCACATTTTGTTGGAATATTCATTCCATTGGAATGACTATCCCACACTTAGATAAGTCGTACCAAACAACTGAAAGGCAATGCAAAGCTAGAATTGACATTTCATTCCAGTCCATCACATCGTACCAAACGTGCAGTGTCGAAAAAATGTATTGAAATGTGTAAACGTGTTTCGAGATGTGTGAAAAGTATATTGAGATTATAAATAAAAAAAGACATTTAAATTAATAAACTTTAAATTGAGTTTATAACATATAGGGATGTCAATAAGAAGAAGAAGGTACACTTATTAAATTGGGAGACATGCTCAGTAAGTAAAAAAATCGGGGGCTTAGGCTTTCGAAAAACCATCAAGTTTAATGAATTGCTTCTTTGCAAGTGGTGGTGGAGATTTGCAACTGAAGACAATGCACTTTAGAGAAGGGTTATTTGTGCAAAAATTAATATGGATCAATCTACTTGGAAACCATGTTTATCTGGATGGGGAACTTGCTCTATTATTTGGAGAAACACTGTTTCATTGGACAGAATTAACTCTTGGGTTTTCAATCAATTCATGGCCTACACTTGTCTCAAACTTGGTGATGGAGTTAGATTAAAGTTCTGGAAAGATGTATGGCTTACAAATTCTACTCTATCCGACGTCTATCCAAGACTTTACTCTGTTGTTGTGGATAAAGACTCCTGCATTTGACACTACTCCAGAACATCTAACTCCAATCAACTTGTACGGACCATTGAATATAGGAGAAACTCAAGAACGTGAGAGGGAGAACTTCATTTTGATTTGATTCATCGTCTGTAACAGTCTGTACATCTCAGAGATAGATTTAAGGATTCATTGGTCTGGAAGCATCCTTCTTCACACTCTTTTACAGTCAAAGCACTTTATATGGCCTTTGAAGAGTCTTTAAATCTTTCGGCATTTTCTATTTTGAAGCTATGGCAGTCAATCGCACCACTAAAGATTAAAGCTTTTGGATGGTTGGTGTGGGTGATAGAGATTAGAGGCGATCGGTCGTTGACCTCTGGGAAGATGGTAGACACTTCAATGACTTAAGATCACCGGAGGTGGAGGAGTAGAAGACCAAGGCAAGCTTAGAGAGGGAAGAGGTGGCAGTGAGAGACCTTGAACACTTAATGTACATTATGTGATTCTTGTTGCTCTTATTGTGTGTCTGTGGTTGTACTTATGATGCCGTTATATAGACTCCAGGAGTATTAGAGCCCAAGCAACCTCAAGACAGGTGGCAAGTTCTCCTCAACTCGATAGGAGGGTGATATCAGCCCTACCAACTGTGTCCTATGATTTAGGTCCTTGGAGAGGTTGCATCATAGGAACCGCAGGGGTAGGTGTGATATCTTGAGAGGTGTATCATATGTGCATCAGATGTAAGTGTAAGGTCAACGTCTCTTTCTTTAAGCCAGGTCAAAGGGGGAGCTATCACTGTAGGGAGATAGCTACACGACCTTGACGATCCCGAGGTCTTAGCCTCCAATCCACAATCCTCCAATGATCCTAAGTGGGAGTGCCTAGGTCCTGCTCCCGACCTAGGCAACCAAGAGGGTGAATGCATGGGTGAGCCAAGGGCTCACCTCAGTAGCTAAGTAAACATAGGTGAGCCGAACATAGGTGAGCCAAGAGTCCGACTATGTTGCTATGGAGTTGGGTGAGTGGGTAGAGAATACATTTCTTGAGTTATGAAGGGTCATGAAGAGCTCTAAGTGAGCTAGCTCCATGTGGCCTTGTTTCATTCTTGCTGGTGTGCATGCCCCCGCTTAGGCTAGGCATACAATCTCGACTCATCGTGGTGCCTCAGGGGTCTGCCACGTGGATGCGTGATGGTGATGACATACTCATCGTGGTGCCTCAGGGGTCTGCCATGTGGATGTGTAGTGGTGCTGACGTGACGCCCGTTGGGCTCGCCACGTGCCAAGTATAGTATAGATATCCACAATCTGTGCATGATCTCTTATCATGGTGGTATGGGCATAGTTTTAAGCATTTGGCAAAAACAATCTGGAAAGCATTGCCATTAACAATTTTGTGGCTTCTTTGGTTAGCAAGATATGATATAGTGTTCTCATAAAAAGAACCTAATTGGAAATAATTGATGGAATCAATGAAAGTAAAAACAGCCACTTGGGTAAAATACTCGTACAATATCAACGAGTACTCGGTGAACGATTTCATCTTTTCTCTCGAAGGAATTATGTAACAATTCTAGAAATACAGGGTTCGCTCGAGCGCAAAAGTCAGCGTTTGAGTGGTCTTTTGAGGCATCTAGTATCTTGATCTACAGACTTGAGATTCTGGGAGCTTACATTTTACGCTTGAGCGTTGGAGTTATCGCTCAAGCGATCTTCACTCTCACAGTGATCGAGTGCAAGAATAAGCGCTTGAGCTGTCTATTCGGGATCAGCAACTTAAAATCTACTTTTGGCCTCAAATCTATCACTTTTCTTACTCTCTTTTCCCTCACTCTTCCCTTTTCCGAAAAACCCTAGCCTCAAACCCTTGATTTCATCTACTTATACTACAAATCCACCCTAGCCCCTTAATTAAAAGTAAGGACACGTAGAGATCAACACTTTGACCGATTGGATCGTGATTTCTCCGAAGTTTCTCTTTGGGTCTTCATATTTTGCTCTCATCTTTGAGGTAGGGGTACTTCTAAGTTAGTATATCTATAATTTGAGATGTATATGTGGCAATTTCTTAGTTATATTGATGTATGAGATGAATAATTTTGATTTACATAAAGTATTGAAGTTTAAGAGGCATTTTTCCCAAATCTTTTAAGGGTTTTAGGATGATTAATGAAAATAAAGTGATTGATGAGGGTTATAGCGATCCCGGTATTCCCTGTTGTTATTGAACTGTAATCCGGACTCGGTTCCGTAGATTTGTTGTTGTCTTATCCTCTTTTGTATCCCTTACTCTTTGTTTTGGAGTTTTGGGTTCTGTTGGACAAGTTGGGATTAAGTAGGTTGTGTTTTGAAGCTTAGAATTTTGCCCTGATTTTAGCCTTTCCGCTCGAGCGGCGCTTTTGACGCTCGAGCGGGCCTTTGTTGTTCTTGTCCGCTCGAGCAGGGAGTTGGACGCTCGAGCAGGGACCTAGTCCTGCAAAAGTGCTGGAAGTGCGTATTCAGCGCTCGAGCGGGGGATTGGCCGCTCGAGCAGGAGTCTGTGAGTGGCGCTCGAGCGGGGGTTTTCCACGCTCGAGCGGGGCGTCGTGTAGAGCAGTTCGAGATGTAGCTTTTTGGATCACTTTTTCATTTCTTTTCTCTCTCTTACTTTTTCAAAACCTCCATTGGAGAGCACCTCACTCTAAAACCTAACTTCTCTTTTAGGATTGATCTAGCTAGAGTGTTTTCCTCACCTTGGGCCTTTGTAAGAAGTGTGTTGATCGTCGAGGGCTTCGTTTTGATCCAAGAAATTTGGGATTTGGAGCACTTTGATTTCGGGCCATCTTCTCCATTTGAGGTAGGGATTCTCCTTGTTCTTTTTCAATACTCCGTCTATAGATAGACATGTGGTAATTTTTGTATTGCATGAAAACTATATCATGTTGGATTTTGTGGAAACTCATGAGGTTGAACTTTGGGTTAGTTGTTGGATTTGGGTTTATTATCATTAGTTGTGTTTTGGGGCTAATTGGAGTGTTGATTAGCATGTTGTTGTTGAAATGAGAGGAAATCCTAATATTTATTTGATTTAAAAACTCAATAGAGGGGTTTTGACTTTTGGGTAAATACTTAGGTATTTTGGGTTTTAAATGAAGCCATTGTGGTTTGTTGTAAATGATTGAGCCTTTTTGATCAATGTTGGGAAAGAGGGAGGAAGACCCTAATTTAGTGATTATGAATTAATTTGTATAATCAATTTGGAATGGCTTTGAAAAGAATGTAGTGGATTAAAATGAGTTATGGCTTTATTGTCCATGGAATTGATTTTGTGAAAAACAAAAGGAATGAAACCGGTTTTGTGGAAACAAAAGGGGTGAAGTGATTTTGTGAAAATAAAAGGAAGTGGGTTTGGTTCTGTGAAATGGGAAAGTACTTTGAAATGAGTATGAATGTTGGATTGTTGTATCTTAGACTACCATGTTAGTATTATTGATAAGTTGGTGGTCTCATGATAATTGAGTCTGTTAATAGATGTACAATATACATACATCTAGAGGTCTTGTCCTTAGTCATCGGTGGAGGATGACGTGGTTGTGTTGAATTGTCGTGTATGCATTACACCTATGTGTTCATCTATTTTTAACACGTTGTTAGATTCTTGATAGTTATGTGTATGTAGTACGCATGTTGGTTATGCCTCGTTGCACTGTTGTTGTTGGCGTTACATGCCGCGCTTAAAATCAAAGGTACCGTTACCTTCCAGCTAGCGCCTGGAGAACTGTATGCGCTAATAATAGAAGGCACCATACCCTTCCAGCTAGCGCCTGGTAAATTGGCATTTTGGCTTACTACGCACATAGCTAGTAGAGCGAAGTTGGTTGTAGTTATTTCAATATATCTTTGGCTTACTAAGCACATGGCTAGTAGAGCAAAGTGGAATTGTCGTTGTTTCGTTGTAACTGAAAATATCATGGACTTGATTGGTTACAGTTCGGAGGATCGAGTTACTCCATTGATTGATTGTATACATGTTGGTGGGTTGTAAATTTATATTTTTTTTACAAGGTTATGCATGTATAGTTATGATAGTAGTGGAAACGAACCAAAACGTCATTTTTGTCTTTTGGAAAGTGTGAAGGAGAATGAATGTTCTAAAGATAAACAAGTTTAAAAAGGTACATCTGTGTACGTATAGGGAATGGAAGAGAGTATCGGGCTTAGTGAGATTACTTCCTAAGTATTTGTTAATGTTATGAAAGATTGGGAATGAGGGTTAATGGAAGGAAAAAGGGAAGGCAAATCGCTTGTAGCGTTGAATGAGACGGTTGTTTTCGAGGGAAGTTCATACATATATATTTTGTATAAACTGTCACATTACTATTCTAGTATGAGAATGAGTGTTCATGATCGTAGCTATTTGTAAGTTGTTATTGTTGAGGATCATGTTGAGTTCCCTACTAGACTATATGTTCATCCCACGTTGTTGAATCTTTTTCAGGTGTTAAGCAGGTTGAGCTACAAGATTTGGATCTACTTATTTACTGGCCACGGGGCCTCTGTTATGTTGGCGGAATGCCATTGTTGTGAAAGGGTTACACCCTTCTTCTTGTACCTTAAGTGATGTAAGCCCAAGGGCAATTTATTAAGTATGTTCATGTAATATTCTCTTGCATACGAATGAGAGTATTGTCAATCACTTCTACGGATTGAATGTATGAGTTTATTTCCGCATGTTATCTCTGAAATTGAATTAAATTAATGAATTTGGTAATGACTTCGAGTAATAAAAAGTGGGGCGTGACAATTAGCTGGTTTAAAAATGCAAGTGAGGGGAAAATCCTAAAATTTATACTAAACCCTAGCTTTGAATTTTGATCTAAAGGAGTTTTGTTCAATTGGACCTTGAATCATGATATTGAGTTGATGTTCAGTAGTAACTGTATGTTTATTGATTTTGATCAGTTTTAGGATTTTATATTGTGATGAAAGAAATTGGATATTATTGGGAATGTGGAAATTGGAAACCTTTTTTATTATTGGCTATGTTAAATCTTTATTGTTGTAAAGAATAAACCCTAGGTATATTGAAATATTTGGAAATTCATGCATCACATTGCATTTCACGATTTTGTTCCTTGATGGATTCAACTTCTTAGATGTTTGGAAACTTTGAAAGGGGATAACTATCATATGAGTCCAGCTAGTAACATCAGGTTTTGGAAACGGGTTGAGTATGGTGTTGGTACTCGCGTGAGGAATCTAGGTGTCCAATTGTCCTATCTTGTGCTTGATGTTGGACGAATGTGATACAACAATTCCTATTTAGACCCGACTCATTTTTTGCTTTTGGATCCGAGAACCCATGTACTTAGCCGTTGTTCATCTCTTTTCCATCTTGTTGCTTGTTGAGTTTGGCTATTGGGAGTTTTTGGTTGTGTTTGAAACAGGTTGGTAAGTTAGTTTTTCAAGGAGTTATTGCCCAGAATTTTGCTTGTTCACTCGAGCGACCATTCCTGTGCTTGAGCGATCTTTTACAATCTGCAAAACTACTGGAAGTTTGATATCTTCGCTCGAGTGGTATTTCTTGCGCTCAAGAGGTCTTTTGCAGGTTTGAACTTCTAGGAGGGAGTCATTGATCGCTCGACCAGTGGTTTTGGTCACTCGAGCGGTGTCACTTATTGTGTCTGTCGCTCGAGCAACCATTCTTGCGCTCGAGCGGTCTGTGCATATATCAGTCCGAGAGAAGGCTATTTTCAGTCATTTTTTCACCTCTCTCTAAACATTTCAAAACCCTAGATCTTCACTCTCTCTAGTTCTTGTACTCTAGCTCCTAATACTCTCAATCCATTAATTTCTTCATCCTAGTCCTTTGGAGAAAAAGGTAGAGTACATCAAAGGTTTCGCTTCAATTTAAGTATTTATTGTTTTCAGCCCCACCAAAGTTGACTCTTATTCTCTCGTGTCTTCTACTTGAAGGTAGGAATTTCTTTAACTCTTTTATATGATATTTAGCTTAGTTATTTACTCTTTGAAAAAGGTTAATGATTTGGGAATTTTTGGAAAAACCTAGTGTTTCAGTTTGAAATCAAAAGAGGGGTTTTCCAAATGAGTTCTTGAAAATGGTTGTGGGGATATGGTTATGGATGAGTTACGTCAAAATGATGGACAATTTTTCTTAAAATTGATTTTGTAAAAAATGGGGTTTTGCCCTAAATTTTGGATATGTGGAATTGTGAAGGGGAATGGAAAATGATGTGTTTTGCAAAATTGGAACAATATTTATGTTGATAATAATGGTGGAATTGGATATGTAATATCAATCCCATTGTAAATGATGAAATTATATCTCTTGATTGAAAACTATCTGTTGAATAGAAATATCTGTTTGGGGCTATCGGTGAAGGATAGTCTTGATTGTTGTAGACATTGCATGAAGATTAGGTTAAATTAAAACTAATTTCTCATACATTGTGCATTGAGCATCATCTCTTAATAAACATTGTAAATGTATTGGTTTTGAGAAAAAGAGGTGAATATCTTGGTGAATCTAGTTAGAGAGTGTGGTTATGGTTATGATTATGATGTTGGCATGTGTGTCCTTGGTGAAAGTCTAAAAGCCCGCGCAGTTAGGTGCCGATCCTCTGGTTAGTACCGGTAAAATGGCTTTGGAAGTACTTGCATAGTCTACTGGCAGACGTACCTAAAGATTCTTAGTGTTTTGTATCACTGCCCTGTTTTTTGTATAAAAGGATTATTTTTTATAAATTGATTTATAAACTGGCATCGCATTGTTTTGAGATGGAAAATTAAGAATGTTTGACAAATGGCATGCATGTGCATTCACCTTATAATTTTGCTAATATTCGTATGCTGTGTTAGAGTATCTCTATTGGGTTTTGGCTCACCCTATGTAGAAAACAACTTTCAGGTATTAATGATATGACTCTACCAAGGACGTAGCTTGGGAGGACTTGGAACTTAAGGCTTCATGTTTGGTTTATCAATGTAATTATTTTTGTTTAAGCCTCAAGCTTTACTTGTATTGAGTTTAAACTCATTTTGTTGTAACCAAACATCAACTTGGAAAGTTGTAGCCATTAGGACATATAATTATTTGGTTTACTTTTACTTTAAATCATGTATTCATGTCATATGCTATAGATTCAAGATTTAGGATTTATGTCTACCTAGATATTTTTTGGTTGAAGCTATTAATACTGCATGCCACGTTATGAATCATGCTATGATTAGACCTATACTTATGAAGACACCTTATGAACTTTAAAAAGAGAGAAATCCCAAGATTAATTATTTTCATGTAATTGATTGCATATGTTATATGTTAAATAACAATAAAGATAACCTTGTTAAATTTGATGCGAAATTCGATGAAACAATCTTTCTTGGTTATTCTAATTCTAGTAAGGCATATAAAGTATTTAATAAAAGAACTTTTGTGGTAGAAAAATCTGTACATGTTGCTTTTGATGAGTCTGACCAATTTCTTCCAAGAATACGGTTAGTGATGATGATGCATAAGATGAGCAATCTCAAGAAGGGAGTGGGGTCTGAGCGGATAGAATAGCTCAAAGCCGTGGGTTTCGAAACGCAAAGGGTAAGCGTCGGTTTCGGAATATACTCTATCCCTATATAGTAAATAAGGAAAATCGAGAGGAAATTGCAGTTGAGATAGCTCAATGGCGAAATGGAGTTAACTCAAATGAATATGATAAGCAGAACTCTACAAAGTTGTCAAAGGAAGTTAAGTGTGCACATAAACTTATCATTGGTGATCCACACCAAGGTATAATGATTCGTTCTTCTCTTCATAATATATGTAATAATCTTGCGTTTTTATCACAAATTGAGCCAAAATGTTTGGAAGAACCTAAAAATAATGAGGTGGTTTCTAGCCATACAAGAGGAACTCAATCAGTTTGCAAGAAATAAGGTTTGGACCATAGTACCTAAACTTGATCATCATCCTGTAATTAGAACAAAATGGGTTTTTAGAAACAAAATAGATGAATATGGTATTGTTGTTAGAAATAAGGTTCGTTTTTAGCTGAAGTTTATAATCAAAAGGAATGTATTGATTTTGATAAAACTTTTTCCCATGTGGCCATATTAGAATTCTATTTGCATTTGCATGTTGTAAGAATTTTAAACTTTATCAAATGGATGTGAAAAACGCATTTCTGAATGGTTACATTTCTGAAAAAAAAAAAATGTATATGTTAAAGAGCCACCTAATTTTCAAAATCATGAGTTTTGAAATCATGTTTCCAAACTTGCTAAAGCTTCATACTGTTTAAAACAAGCACCAAGAGCTTGGTATGAAAGGCTAAACAATTTTTTGATGGAAAATGATTTTCAAGAGGCAAAAGTGAAACTACTTTTATAAAAACAAAAGGTCATGATATGCTTGTCAAGCAAATATATGTTGATGATATAATATTTGGTTCTACTAATGAGAATTTGTGCTAGGATTTTTGTGCTAGGATTTTGCAAATTGCATGCAAGGAGAATTTGAGATAAGCATGATGGGTAAACTCAATCATTTCCTTGGACTTCAAATAAAACAATCAATGGAAGAGATATTCATCAATCAGTCGAAGTACATCCATGATCTGGTAAAAAGGTTTGGCATGGATAATGCAAAGCCAATGGGAACACCAATGATTCCTCCCATCAAACTTGACAATGATGAAAAAGGTAAGACTTTTGATGAAAAGAAATACAGATGTATGATTGGCTCTCTACTTTATTTAACTACAAGAAGACCTGATATAATATTCAGTGTATGCTTATGTGCTAGATTTCAGTCCGCACCAAAAGAATTTCACTATATTGCTATCAAAAGGATTTTTAAATATTTGTTAGGTACACAATCATTAGGGTTATGGTATCCTAGAGAAACTTCTTTTGATTTAATTAGTTACTCTAATGCTGATTTTGTTGGTAATAAAGTTGATAGAAAAAGCACTAGTGGTAAATGTCAATTTCTTGGACACTCACTTCTCTCTAGGTTTAGTAAGAAACAAAATTTAGTTACTCTATCTAATGTTCAAGTTGAATATCTTCTTGTCGGGAGTTGTTGTGCGCAAATTATTTGGATGAAACAACAGTTAGAAGACTTTGGCATGTATTTCGATCATGTTCCTATTAAATGTAATAATACAAGTGCTATCAATTTGACTAACAATCATATTCAACATTCAAGAACCAAACATATTGAAATTAGATATCACTTTATAAGAGATTATGTTCATAAAGGTGATATTGTTCTTGATTTTGTGAGCACTAATAATCAATTGGTAGATATCTTTACAAAACCACTTCCTGAGGATAGATTTTATGATATAAGAAGAGAACTTGGCATGTCAAATCCTCCTTAGTACTGATTTATGTGATTTATTTTATGTTGAGCACTAACAAATTTTTTTTATAAGGATTGAAAGCTTCACTTTTTATTGATGACAAAAAGCGGAGAAATATTGAGACTGAAGTACAAATTCAAGGGAAGTATTTTTAATTTTGCACTATTCTTCTATTCTTAATTGCCTATCTTCATCAATGTTTGTCATCATCAAGAAAGGGAGATTGTCAACTCTAAGGTTTTTGAAAGATTATATAATTGATTTTGACGATAACAAAGCATAGCAAATTGTTATTCAATATTGTATTACGAATGGTGGTTGAGCTGCATTTTGTTTTGGTATTGTTATTCACCAGGTTTGATTGCTCTGGATCTGCTCTTGGACTGCAGGGCAACTGTTTTTGATCTTTCTGGCTTTGTCTTTTGTTGGTTTCTCACCAACTCGGGGGGTGCTACCAAATGATAGTGTATTTTGGTGTCAACATAGTTGGGATGATTTTACTCGCCGCACTTGCTATCCTTTATTGATGGTGTGGTATTTGTATCTTGTATTATTTTATTCATCAATAAAGTCTCTTTTTTTGCCAATCAAAAAAAAAAAAAAAAAAAAAACAAAAGAAAAGAAAAGAAAGAAGAAAGAGTGGGGTTGGAGGCTAATTGGGGTGGTAGAAGTCACAAGGTAGGTGGGTGAGAACTAGAAAATGGGTCCTATGTGTATTAACTAACGCTAAGGGGGTGTGAGAAGATTTAGAAGTTATGTTTGGCATATCAGAGACTGATTTGAGGAGTAACTTAGGAAAATAGATCACTGCTCGCTTTTTTGTCCCCTCCATTTTATTCTCTAATTTAATTTTGATTTAAACCAATTTTGATTGATTGAGTTTTAGAAAAAAAAATCAAAATTAATAAATTAACACAAATGATTTACAATATCATTGGATGACCTTTGATATAGCACAAACTAAAATTATGAAACATTTTGGACATGTATAAAGTTTAGTTTTATAATTTATCATATTTTTTCTTTAATTTATGTGACTGTTATTATATGTATTTGTTAATTAAAACTCAAAACAAAAAAAAAAAAAATGTGATTTTAATTTACATTTATACATTTTAATAGTTTTGTTACTATTGTATTCGAAATATGTTTTTATTATTTATTTAAAACTGTGGATACCACAAATTTCATGTTAGTATAATTTATCACAAGGGTAATTGTTGGAATTAAAAAAAATATTAATTTGCATAACAATAAAAATATTAGGTCAAACTATGCATACATACCTATTGATTATTTTTCACTGGCACCAACTTATTATCATTGTCTCTCTGTCGCCTCCGCTTTATCAACGTCACTGCACAACCAACTTTTTGATCAAGATATTTAACATGAAATGTTTCATTTTTTATATCTACATCAATATGAAGCAAAAATGACATTTTATCCAAAAGGTTCTAGAAGTTTACAAAAATAAAATAAAATAAAATATATATTAAAATTAATAAGTACACATAGCACAAGTTTGTTGTCCCATCTAGCCACATCTAATTTAAAATTATTTATATAAAAAGTCCAAAATGAATTTGTCACTATATTTAATTTGAGAATTGAAAATCTTTAAATGAAAAGTGTAATACCGAATTTCAGTCATATTAATAATTGTAGAAGGGTGTCATATATAAAGTTTTTCTTCATCCATTTTCCTAAATTTTTGGATTTTAAAACGGACAAATATATGTTAGCTTTCTTACAGTTTATGATTAATATGACAATTTTTTCTTTTCAGATTTTGTCAAAAATAGTAATTTTTTGAACTTTTATGTAATAAATTAGATTTGTATTGTCTAAAAACAGAGATGACAAATGTTACAAAATTATCATTTCTTTATCATTTATTTTGTATTGCAAAACTAAAAATTTCTCATTAAGCCACATTGTTATTTTTAGTAATACTATGTATATATATATTATTTTTTAACAACAAATAGTTATATATCATACCCTTCCAAAAATGTTTACATACAAAAAAAAAAAAAAAAAAAAAAATTGTTAATTTTAAATAAAAATAATAATAAGTACTTCAAATATTTAAAAGGGGGATTTTTTTTTTTTTTTTTTTTTAAGGTCCTGGTATTAAGATTTTATAGTATAAAGGATCCCCAATATTTTTATAATGTCTAAGGTTCCTCAACATCGATCCAGAGAAAATTTGACCCAGAGAATTTCTCTGGACTTCCCAGAGAAATTCCCTCTAGAAAAATTTTAATTTTTCTGCATTTCCCAGAGAATTTCTCTGGACCTCCCAGAGGTTTTCTCTCTAGAGAAATTCCCTCTGGATTCCAGTCTAGAGATTTTCTCTGGATTTCCAGAGAATTTATCTGATTTTTGCAAGAATTTCTCTGAGTTTAAACAAGAAAACTTCTCTACCTTTCCAATCACGATGTGCAATACACAAAAATGATCACCCAAATAAGCAGCAACAACAACAACCAGTATACATATATATTGAGAGAGACTCCCTGACAGGATAATTTCTCTAGGTTCAAACCTAAGAAATCCAGAGAAATTGAAATTTCTCTGGTTTTGTTCACAAATTTCTCTGAATTTGTTCAGAGAGAATTGATAGCTGTATGCAAAGTTACTAGATTTTCTTCCATTTCATCGACCTCCCAAAACCCTAATAATTCAATTCTTCTAGAAAACCAAAAAACCCAATTCAAATTCAACACCAAATTGCACGTTAGGGCTATTGAATCCGAGAAGTAACCAGTAAAAAGCTGGATATTCAACCATTGATCAACTAATTGGCCATTTCCAAAGCTCTGAATCAGTTGACTATAAGGGTTGATTGAATATATATATACACATATATATGGAAAAAGAGATTCGAAATGTTTGTGTTACTCTCTCTATGTGATCTAGACCTTGAATCATATGGAGATTTGATATCCTTGGTTTCACTCTCTATATCTATTTATTTTAGATAAATTCCTCAATATGCTGTGTACTTTCTCTACTATCTCTCTCTCACTCTACTACTAAGTCTACTCCCTCTGTATTGTCTAAAGGGCCATTGACTCCAGTCATTAATTAATAATAAGTGTGTATCACTTTTACCCAATCGAGCCGGCGAAGAACACACCTTAGCCTCCGATTTGTGAGTGGAAGTTTCAGAGCTCGATCTGCTTGAACTTGGTGGTGCTGAGCAGCGTTCGGAACTGAGAGAGAGAGAGAGAGAGAGAGAGAGAGAGAGAGACAGGCGGGACGTCAGAGGCAGCAACGGAGAGGTGACGACGGCGAAAGAAGCAGTGGCAGAGATGAGAGAGAGGAGAAGAGAAGAGAGCAGCAGAGTAGAGGTGTGAAGAGAGAGAGAGAGAGAGAGAGGAGAATAGGAGAGAGAATGAGAAAATGGGTGTTCGGGTGGACTGACTTCTGGTGGGTGAGGTATATTGGCAACGGGGCGGGGCGGGGCGGGGCCGGGGATCACCCTCCCCGTCCCCGATCCCCGACGGTGAAAATGTCCCCGGCCCCCGGCCCCGATCCCCGACGGGGAACCTATGACTGTCCCCATCCCCGCCCCCAACGGGGATCGGGTTTCCCTGACCCCGAAACTCCCCCGATCCAAATCTGTTTCAACATTCAAAACACAAAACACACACAGATACACAAAACACATACAGATCTATAGTATTTTCTTATTTTTTACAATAGATAGAAATTATAAATGAAATTTACATGTATCCAGATCTATAGAAATTATAAATGAAATCAGATCTATAGATAATTACCCAGATCTATAGTATAATCACAGATCTGAGATCTCTGTGTAACGGCGACGACGGTGACTCGACGGACAGGAAGAGAGAGGGCAGCCACGGAGGTGGAAGGGACGGCGGAGTCGACGGAGGTGGACAGTGACGCCGGCTTCGCTGACAGTGGCGGCTGTGCTGCGGAGACGGAGAGAGAGTAGAGGGTAGAGAGAGAGAGTGAGAGAGAGGGGGGGTCGGGGCCAGCGGCGGTGGTGATGTCGCCGTCGGTGAGAGAGAGTGGGGGTCGAGGCCAGAGAGAACAACGAGAGAGAGAGAGGGAGTTGAAACGAAAGAGTGAGGGAGTTGAAATGTATGATACACGGTTTGGTTTATTTATATATATATATATATAAGGGGTATAAAAGTAATTCTACTTCGGGGAAATTCGGGGACGGGGCCGGGGCCGGGGATCGGGCCGGGCCGGGGCTTAAACACTGATCACCGTCTCCGGCCCGAAACAGATCGGGGATTGATTTTCAGATACCGTCTTCTCCCCGTCGGGGTATTTTTCGGGGAAAAACCGCTTAAATCGGGGTCGGGATCGGGAATCCCCGTCGGGCCGGTTTCAAATTGCCATCCCTTGGGTCGGTGAGGATTTAGATATGATAAAATAATATTATGAATTTTTCTTATTATTAAAAATAAAATAGGGATTTTAGATTAATTCTTCTCCAATATTATTTTATGTTGTTGCTTAGCAAGTTTTTATTTCTTTGGTAAAATTTTATGTTTATATTGTAAAATTTTAATTTAGATTTCATATAAATATCTTGAAAATATTATGATCTAAAGCTATTAAAAAATAAATAAATTATTATTATTATTTTTTTTTTTGGGCACAATTATAGGGCCATTTCCCAAAATAAGCCTAACAACTAACCTATTTTCCAAACTAAGCCTAGTTTGGCCGAAATTTTCAAAATAAGCTGAAGCGTCGTTCCAAACCACGTTTTCATCATATTTTTGGCCGAGCAGCAGAAAATTGATAAAATCATAAAAGCGTGGTTACGAACCACGCGTTTAAGAAAATCTGTTTTGTATAGAAAAGCGTGGTTAGGAATCACGCTTTTCAAAAAAAACTATTTTGTAAATAAAACGTGGTTAGAAAACCACGCTTTTAACGAAAATTCGCTTTTAAAGGAAAAAACGTGTTTAGAAACCACGCTTTTAACGAAAATTCAGTTTTAAAGGAAAGCGTGGTTCGTAACTACGCTTTTATAACTTATATAAAAACACCTACCCCCCTTATTTGCAACCATGCTTTTTATACTTCATTTTTTTTTCCCCTCCGAACCACTCTCTGCTCTCTCTCACTCTCTGCTCTCACTCTCTCTGTGGGTCGCTCTCTGCTCTCTCTCTCTCGCTGGTATGACTGTCTGTTTCTCTCTCTCAGTTTGAATTTTATATGTGCTTATTTTGTTTGTGAAAATGTGAATGTGGGTACAATGTTGGTAGAATAGGGTTTGTGAATGTGAAAATGTTGTGAATTGAAATTGATATCAATGTGAGTAGAATAGGCTTTGTGAATTGAAATTGTGGTTTGAATTGGTAAAATATTGTGGTTTTGAATTGTGAAAATGTTCTAGGGCTTTCAATTGAATTTGAAATCAGAAATTAGCTTTAGGGCTAACCCAAAGTTTTTGTTTGAATTTGTCTGACAATTCTAGGGTTAGGGTTTTAAATTGAACCCTAGCCCTAACCCAAAGTTTTTTATTTTTTATTTTTAAATTCACAATTGAATTCTAGGGTTTTTATTTTTTGATTGTCAGATAAATGTTTACAAAATAATGAAAAATAAAAAATTTAAACTCTCTTAAAACAGATAATAAGAATCTTATAAAAATTGTAAATTCTGTATAAAAATGAGTGCAAAAGAGAATGAATAATTCTTTTAAACTCTCTTAAAGACTTTTTATTATTATTATTATTTTTATTTATTAGTATTGTTTGAACATAATTACTAAAATTTGCGTATACAGATTAAGATATTAAGGAATTATTTCAAGAACTGAAAAAGATAAAAATAAATAAATAAATGATTTTGTTACTTCATAGTTTACCAAAATTCAGTACACAATTTTTAAAAATATAAAATTATATGAAAACAATAATTTAAATGCAACAAATTTTCACTTAAATTTGGATTTTTTATTTTGTTGCAAAATGAATTGAAGCATATATAATGAAGATAAAAAATATACTTGACACAACAGAAAAACAAATGGACCTCAAAGAACAGAAAATGCGTTTGTACCTTTTGGTGAGAACATAAATTTTTGGGGGTGAGAACAGAAATTTTTGGGCAGCTACTCTCATTCTCAAAAGGTTTTAATTGGGCCTTTTTATACCTTTTGGTGATTACTTAAATTGTGTTTAACAATTTTCACTGTATTTAAAAAGATTAAATTTTGTTGTGTACTAAACAACAACTAGAATATCAAAGAAATAAAGGAAAGGAGAGAGAAATGTTTGATTACAAAAATCAAACTAAAAATAGAATTAAATAAATAAAAACAGATTTTATTTTGTTACCAAAACAAAATTAAAATATGATTTAAATAAATAATAATAATAATACAGAAAATAAATAAATAACTTACTCTTGATTAATATGTTGAATATTATTCTGATCAAGTCCAGTGTTTGACACTGTGTCCTTAACACAGATTCGTCCTCTCCACGGTGCTTTCAGAATGTGGACGTCTATCTCCCAAGATGAAATGATCAACTACAAACAATAGCAGCACTACAAATTGTTTGCCTAACGAACACACTAAGTGTTTATACTCTTTCTCACAAAAAATAAAATGCAACAAAATGAAGAATAAATTTGCAGAGGTGAAGTACGAAATTTCTGAATGCAACATCAAATGAGGGCTGTCCTATTTACAGATGGATTGGTGGCTGCAGGTTTTGAATAAAACAGGTGCAAACCTGTTTGAACAGGTATGAAACTTGTTTGGTTTTGAATTAAATAGATTTAAATCTATTGGGTTCAAAATTCAAATAGATAAAAACGGGAAGGGACTTGTTTGGGTGTACAGAAAAATCGGACCATTTTATTTCCGGAATTAATTTGAATTCTAATAAAATTAAATTCAAATGTTTTTGACCCAAAAAGATGGGTATTGGGCCGGACAAGCCCAACCCAACCTCACACCACGCACCCAGCCCCATCCGCCCACCTGATTGGCGGCGGCGGTGCGCGCGTGTGTGGTGATTTTTGGGTCCAATGGGTCTAGCCCATTTTGCCCATAACCTCCCTCTCTAAAACACTTGGGTACCCCTTGGGGCACACCCCAAGTTCTAATCCCATGCCTTATAAACCCATTCAAAACTTCCCACCAAATTAATGTGGGACAAGCCTTTTTCAAACCTTTAAGGATTTTCCACCAAAACTCCATTTTCATAGAGCATACTTTGGCTTCAATTTCCCATTCACTCGGTAATGGTTTTGAGCAACCAAATATACCACGTGAATCATAATACGGCATAGAACGCGTTACTCCTTTGACCCGCGAAAATTGACGCACGGGGCCCACCTAAAAAATAGACCAAACTTAGGAAAAAATTCTGGTTTTACCCAGAATTTTCCAACCATTTCCAACAAATTATGTATCCAGGTCGTAGGTAAAGGTGATTAAACTGTGTGGGCTAAATTACCTAAAAATTTATGTACATGTTGACAGCTTGGCGTTTAGAACTTCTTTTTGTATATGTATAGGATAAAATAAAATATAGTATAATGTTTTACTAAACATGTTTATAACTTTTAAAAATAAACATGTTTACTCTTATTGTATTTGCAGTAGGTTATCAAAATTTCCAGATTTACTGAAACATATCAGGACCTGTGAATTAAACATATGGGGATGGATTGAAGTTTAGTTTGGTTTGGATTTTGGATTTGGGTGGGAAAAAAATAGGAAAATAAAAATTTAATGTTTATTTATTTATTTTTGTTGGGTTATGAAAATGAAAAGAAAATGATTAGATATTGGTAAGGAAATTCTATTTTATTGGTTTATTAGCAGTAAATAATAGAGACAATTGGTGAAAAGTTTATTTTAAAGGGGTATAAAGTATTAGATCCAAGGTAAAATCTTGTTTGGTAACAAGGACAAGGTGAAAAATGTTGACGATATTGAAAAAGTTGCCGGTGGCCTACGGTGGCAAGTGGTGATGGTGACGCACAGAAATATATTATATTCAATAAATATGGTGTTAAATGCGCGGCATTTATCACATTTTAACACATAGTTAGTTTGGTGAGTTTTAAGAGATAGGTTGCTTTCAACCGATAAGTTGCAATAGATAGTTGTTTTTTTGGATAAATTGTGTATGTTTGGTCAAAGAGATTAGAGCTTTGATTTAATAACTTAAAAGATTCAGAAATTGACATGTTTGAAGCTCCTAAAAAAATAAATGTATTTCCAATTCACATTCATTCTCATTATTATTATTATTATTATTATTATTATTATTATTATTATTATTATTATTATTATTATTATTTTGTGTGGCTATTTTTAACAAATTCTAGATTTATATCATAGAATTAATATTTGTATAGGTTGCTGCTTTTAATAAATTTTTGACTCAATAACCTATTATCTTTTGCTTGATTCCTTAATCGTCCTCCTCATCACTTGCAATAAAGTTTTAGACTGTTTTAGCATGAAGTGTCCAGTGGGTTTCAAATGAATTATGTTTGTTTTATCACACACCATAGATTCGTCATTGTATTTTTATCACAGAATAGCATAATACACTTTTAATAATTATAATTTTTATCATAAAAAATAATAATTTTCTTGTAAAATTTATCCAAAATTAATAAAAGATCTTTAGAACAAAAAGTTAGCTGAATTATGACATATTGTGATTAGTTATAACATATTGTGATGTCAATTATGACATTATTTTAATTATGATCTAAGAGTTGTTTAGTTATACTTGATTTGATATTCGGTTATAATTCAAATTTTATTTTTAATTAGGACTCCCACAAAAAATTATGTCATTTCTAATGATGAAATTTACAAATGACATGACTTGCACATGTTACACAATCTTTAATATTTCCTTATTGATGTGATCTTAAAATTGTACATGGTACATGAAGCATATATCAATAATGATCAAGGAAGCAATAATAGACCTAGAGTGGAGTAGGAGGGGCAATTATCCTACTCATAAGATTTCAAAAAACTCTTTATATATTTTTTATACTATTTTTTTACTTCTTATGTTAGTAGAAAATAATATTGTAGTTCATTATTAAAAAAAAAAAAAAATTAATGATATACATGTCTACCTTATCAAGATTAGAAAACATTTCCCAACCATGTCGACATGTGTATTTAACTCATATTATCCAACCACAACCACTTTGGCCATAAGAAAACACCTACTTGTGGCAAGATGTCTCAACTAAACTAAATGGAAAAGTTAAGGTAACAGAAAAGATACTAGAAAATTATTAGAATTTTAAATTTGGTGATTTTATTTATGCATTATTAATACTCTTAGTACACAATATTACTTAATACATATACAAAATAATTTATAAAGTTTAAAAATGAGTGTTGTTATTAGCATCTACCTAATTTCTTTGGATCCTTCAATTCTCACTCATTTTTTTTTTTTTTTTTACAATTATATGCTGAGGTAAAATTACATTAAATGATAATTTTAAATGGAACACCCTCGCACCAAATCAAAACAATTATAATGACACTATACAATATTATACACCCATCTCCATCCCCATCTATATATATTCCTTATCAATTTAAACTCTAATCATATTCTTTTTCATCACCATCCTAAACCCATGTATTCATATTCAATAAAAAAAACATTTGAAACTACGTAATCAGTCAACGTTTTGTTCGATGGTTTCAAATGCGTTCGGTATTCCAAATCAGTTAACGTTACAAACAATCCTTTCTTTATTATTATTTTTCAAAATTTTATCTCCCACCATCAATGACACCTTTGTTTTTCTTTGTTTCTTTGTTTTGTTTGTATCGAACAAAAATTGGGAAAATTTTGGGAGTTAGTGATGTCCATGTTTCAGCCTTCCCAAGTGGAAATAATCTGTAATTATAGGTATAAATCGCTAGCATCATTAGGGTTTGAATTATCAGTCGTTATTTAATCCATTTAGTGTCGAGGTTTTAGATGTGTACTGAATTAATTAAGTGTGTGAAAATAGAATTTCCCCGTCCCCACCCTATTTTCTCATTGAAGTGATATTGGGAAAAATTACCATCTCTATTCAAAACTCAATTAAGTTATTATATTTGAATTTTGTATGTAATTTGTTTAATTTTTTAGGTACACTGCACGAAATAGAATAGTGTGGTGTGTTCCTATGGGTTGGATTGAGATTTTTCTTCTATGTGGACCTATAATGAGCTCTTACCATAAAAGTTCTTGAAGTGGACAAAAAGAGAGTTTTTTTTTTTTTTTTTTTTTTTTTTTTTTTTTTTGTGTAGTATACCAATTTTCTAACAAATGTAAAATATACCTAATTCATGTAACTCAGAAGTAGGTGCAAATGTTATGAATTTATAATTTTATATTTAAATTTGTAGATAGTTTTTGATAAATAAAAAGAATTATTTAACAATGTTAGTCAGTTTGATTAATAAGAAAAAAAAAAATCCTTAAGCAAATATTAAATGTGATAGTGATTGTATGCACGAAGTGTTCTTTTTTTTATTTTATTTTATTTTTAAATGTGACATCCTTCATTTATATAATAGAATACATTGCATGTCTATTTGTGTCAAAATTACAATATGAAATTTAAATTTTAGTACAAGTCTTAATTTTTTATTTTTATATTTATTTTTTTTATGAGAAAACACAAGATTTAATATATTATACATCTAACAATAACTCATCTAATAAAATAAATCTAAGTACAAAATATAAATTAAATCCTAAATGGAGAAAAAGAACCTTCACACAGAAAAGCTATGAGTCTCCACATAGGGAGTAAAAAAAACTCCACGTAGAGATGAAACCTCAGCCGTTGTTTTATATGAATAAAAATAAGTGAACAAAAATGAGAAAATAACAAAATAAACAAATAGTGAGAAAAATAAAAATGGGAGAAAATAAAAAAAAATAAAATAAAAGAGAGATGAAGGTGGCATTACGGGATCATAAAATGATGGATGAGAAAAAGAAAATGTAAGAGAGAGAAGCACGAAAATAGAAAATGTACATTTAGGATTTTTTTGTAAAATATATCTCAACCATTGTTTTATATGAATAAAAATAAGTGAACAAAAATGAGAAAATAAAAAAAATAAACAAAAAGTGAGAAAAATAAAAATGGGAGAAAATAAAAAAAAATAAAAAGAAAAGACAGATGAAGGTGGGATCATGGGATTATAGAAGGATGTGTGAGAAAAAGAAAAAGTAAGAAGAGAGAAGTGGGAAAATAGAAAATGTACATGTAAGATATTTTTACAGTAGTGTTGGCTACATATTTTGTACAAGCCAACTGCAATTCGACGCGTGGCAGAATAAGGGTAATACAGGAAGACTATTCAAGTCTTGGATCCTGATCGTACACGTGGCAGTTAGTATTGGTTATTACGAGATCTGAGTAGCAGTGGATCAACAAAGAGATGCAAGGCGATGTGGCTTCAACGGTTACTCACATTTAAATTCAAATTTAGGAGGGAAGCCTAACTGCAAGTGATGACATAGTGGAGCTAATTATAAGGCAACATGATCAGCGATCATGGAGGAGCAGTTCAATGGTTGGAAATGCAGTTCGATGGAAGAAAAAAGACATGATTTAATTAGAGAAATTCATGAACTTGATATGGAAATTTGCCAATGAAATGATGAGTTGTCAACCCTCACTACCAAGTCCTTAACTGAGGCTTTAATGGTCGAAATTGGTGAATTTTTTCAGAATTTTTCTATGGTTGAAAATAGCAAAAACAAAGAGTTGATTTCATCAATGGCTCGGGGGGTTCAAGAGCCCGTTTTTAAAGAGCCAAATTATGAAATTAACATAACGAAAGAGCATGTTTTTGAGTCAAATTTGGCTAAGAATGATGTTTCATACATGGCTCGGGGGGTCCAAAAGCCAATTTTTAGAGAGTCAAGTCATGAAAATAACATTCTTATGGGGGATTTTCATAAGCCATTAATGGCTAACATGGAAAAAACAACCCACTTTGCCAAAGAATTATGAAAATCAATTTGGCAAAAGTCATGTTTTTAAACCAAACATGGTCAAGAATAATGAATAAGCCACTGTTCATGAATTCAAAATTTTTGAAATTTTTCAAAGTGCCAAAAAGTATGAATTTTCATGGTCACGCTATACCATGACTTTTGTTATTCAAAATCTATTTTGGATTTGTGGATCACATCAAACGTTGACTTTGCTGGAATGGCTAACAAATAATATTTCGTTATTGAAATATATTGGGCTAAAAATATGGTTGATCCATAAAACCATCATCATTTGGTTTTTGTGGTTACCTTCGAAATATGTCCCAAGACACTTTGAAGCATGTTATTCATTGAAATATCATTTTATAGCCATTAATGGCTTGTTAAAATGCCAAACTAATTTCATAGTAATCCAACTCTTTGGATTTGGTATGAAGAGATGTCGTGAGCACTTTCGAAGGATGACTTTGATCCTTTAGTAACATATGTGACTTTCGAATGGTGGTTTTGTTATCAATAAACACCTTCGAAATGTAACATGGGGCGAGAAAACTTTCGAAATGTGTACCCCTCTTCAAATATATGTAAAATGGCAATTAATTAGTTGTTGAATAATGCTTATTTTTGGCATGATAAGTTGGTTCGAAGAACAACAATTTTGGTGTCTTCGAAGAATTAATAATTGGTTCGAAGCATAAAATCAATATTTTCATTAATTATGTGTGAATCAGAACATACAAAATTTGAATAACCATAATGTTGGCCAAAAGTTGCTTCGAAGGCCCTTTTGCCATAATTTTGTAAGCTTCGAAGCACTCCATCTTGCATTAACAGCTTCGAAGAAACAATAATGGTGGTTGTGAACCTTCGAAGCTTTACCGAGTATTTCCAAGGATGTAATTTGTCCTTTGTCGATACTTTCAACCTTCGAAAGATGATTTTGGTCCTTTATACCACCTTCGAAGCTTGTTACTAGTTCATAATAGCTAGCATTCGAGACATCTAGTCATAATTTCATACTCATTCGAAGCACTTTGTTGATATTATTCGAAGCATTTTATTGCTTAGATTAGTCATGTGCTTGGTTCGGCCCTTCAAAAATTCAAGTAAACATCATTTTTAAGGGCCGCGGGGGGTAATGTTGGCTACATATTTTGTACAAGCCAACTACAATTCGGCGCGTGGCAGAATAAGGGTAATACAGGAAGACTATTCAAGTCTTCGATCCTGATCGTACACGTGGCAGTTAGTATTGGTTATTACGAGATTTGAGTAGCAGTGGATCAACAAAGAGATGCAAGGTGATGTGGCTTCAATGGTTACTCACATTTAAATTCAAATTTAGGAGGGAAGCCTAACTGCAAGTGATGGCATAGTGGAGCTAATTATAAGGCAACATGATCAGCGATCATGGAGGAGCAGTTCGACGGTTGGAAATGCAGTTCGATGGTCATCCAGAAGTATAAATAGCAGAGAAGGCCCAGAAAAAGACCCCCAGACTCAGATCCAAAAAACCAGTCTTATTCTACTTATTTTCCTTTCCAGTTTTACATTTCCAGTCTTACATTTCCTGTTCTTTACATTCCTGTACTTTAAATTCCTGCACTGCACTTCGTTCATAGGAGTAGTTTCAAGTAGTAGATTGTTGCTGTAAACTTCTACGAGGCTGAGTTTGGATCATTGTAAGTTTTTCATTTTAATGAAATGCTTCAATTGTTCTTCATTTAATTGTTATCTTGCTTAATTCTCCTAAATCAAGCCACCAGTAAAAGTCCTCCTCATTGAGGCTGAAAGAACTAAAACACAATCGTCTGATAATTGGTTGGCAATTAATTTTCTGCAAGGACTGATTGATCCTTGCTGGCACACTCGCAATTACAAAATAACCTTCGAAAGCCAAAAAGCCAACAAGTAGGATATTCAAAAATCATCCTGCTTTATTATATAGATATTTGGGTTTGACTATTTCTTTTGTGACGCCAATTTTCCAGTATATGATTAAATGGTCAGTGATTAATATTGGGTCAACCATTTGGTATACTAAAATTATCTTCATATAATTGTACATTGGAAATATTGGGAATGGAATTGTTTTAGGGGCAGGATAAAAATAATTAAGTGTTTTTCTTGTCTCAACTCTTATCTCATCGCAACTTTGTACTGTTTGATACATCTATTATATTTTTTTATTTGAAAACAGATATATATATCCTACTTAAAATAAATGAAAAATATGTATACCTACTGAGTATGCAATTTAGTATCATTCTGTTAATAACTTAAACTGTTTGTTTGATATTAGACCAATTCATTTGACTGAACTTGAAAATATTACGAGATGAAATTGATAAAATTAAAACTTAAAACATCAAAATAGTATAAAACTCATATTTTAACAACTATAATTGCATTCCATCCTTTCTTATTTAGTGGTTTTGAAGTAATGTTTCACATTCTATGGTATATCATTCCATACCATTATACATTTAGTGGTCTTGAAGTAATGTTTCACATCTAGAGTTCTTTGTACCCTGGAAAATATAAAATGACAAAAATGAGAGGGCTGATTTTTATAGGAAAATGTCACTTATGATATGAGCCACATTCATCAACCAGATAGCTCAATGAAACCCTCACCTTTTTATAGTGCCTTTCTTGGAGAGTCATCTTATAGCGATCCCCGGGTTTACCCTTGTTGTACAGTGATCCGGACTTGTGTCCGTGGATGTTAGTAGTTGATTATAACCTTGTTTACATCCTCTCATGCTTTGTATTGGAGTTATAGGATGTGTTGGGCAGGTTTGTTACAGGTTGGTTGAGCTTAGGAACCAAAACTAGTTGCCCAGATTTTGGCCTGTCCGCTCGAGCGGAGACTTCGACGCTCGAGCGGGGACCTTGTCGTTGCTTGTCCGCTCGAGCGGGGGTTTTGGCGCTCGAGCGGGGAATACACCCATCCAGTATTTCCTGTGTAGTGTTGGGCGCTCGAACGGGGGATTGGCCGCTCGAGCGGGAGGTTGTGAGTGACGCTCGAGCGGGGAGTTGGGCGCTCGAGCGGGGACCTATCTGCAGAAACTTCTGGGAGTGTGCATCCGCCGCTCGAGCGGGAGTTTGGACGCTCGAGCGGGAGTCTGTGAGTGGCGCTCGAGCGGGGGGTTTCCACGCTCGAGCGGGGAGACTGTTATATCAATCCGAGAAATCACTTTTTGAATCACTTTTTCTTGTTCTTCCTCTCTCTTACTTTCCCAAACACAAATTTGAGAGCCTCTCTCTCTAAAATCTTAACTTCTCTCTTAGATTTGATCTAGTAGGAGTTGTTTACTCACTTTTGGCCTTTACAAAAGTTGTGTTGATCATCGAGGGCTACGTTTTGATCCGAACGTATTGAGTTTTGGAGCACTTTGAGTTTCGTCATCTTCTCCCTTTGAGCTCCGAATTTAAGGTAGGGATATCCTACTCCTCTCTATGGATTTTGTCTTTGAATTTTAGCATTTTGATATGTTGGGTGTTGTTGGGTAATTTTGAGAAACTTTAGGCCTTTTGTGTAATTTTACAAAAGTTGGGGTTTTATTTATAATGAACCTAGAGGCATGTTTGGTATAGAGACATGGAATAAATGTTGAAACATTGATGAAAATGGAACCTTAGGGTTGTTTTGTTAATTATGGGAATTTGCCATAATTGTTTTAATTAATTAATGCATATAATTAATTAAAGAAATTGAGGAATTGAATTGGAAATGTTGAGATTGGAAGTGTATGGGGTTAAAGGGTGTAGTCGAATTACTTATCACTCACCGAATTGAAATGTTGATTAAATATCCATTTGTGCATTTATTTTCTGTTTAGAAATAACTGCTTGGGCTATCGGTGGAGGATAGTCGTGATTGTTGTAGACAATGCATGATGATTAGGCAAACGAAAACTAATCAATGGAATGTGTCATGGGACTTGACGGTTGATAGAATACATTAACTTTATGTATTGATTGAATGTATGTAGAACCTATGTGTTTATATGCATTATGTGTAGAGGAGGAGATGGGGGATGTACTCCGCGGTTTAGGGGAAGATGGGGGATGTACGTCTAAACCGGATAGTGTTGGGAGGAGATGGGGGATGAACTCCGTAGATACAGCTCATATGCTTGTCTAGAGAAGTGAAGGTACATCATATGCTTATCTTTGAGAAGTATAGATACAGCTCATATGCTTGTCTAGAGAAGAGTAGATATAGCTTTTACACTTATCTTCGGTTGTGTGATATAGTTCTTATACTTATCTGCTGAGGTGTTGATATAGCTCATATGCTTATCGGTTAATGTGATAACATAGCTAGTATGCTTATTTATCGAAAATGGAAAATGAGAAGTAACATAGACTTGTAAGTCATGTAATTGAAATGTGATATATGTGGATGTATCAGTGTTGACCATCTATCAGCTGCTAATCTTCTAGTCATTGTTCATAGTTCGTTTAGTATATTTCTACTGGGCTGTGGCTCACCCTATATGGGAACATCATTTTCAGGTACAGGTAGCATGCCACCTCCAAGGACATAGCTTGGGAGGCTAAAGGCGGGCAGACTTTTTGTGTCTATGTTCTTTTGATGTATTACATGTATATTCAAGCCAAGGGCTTAACGTGTAAATGAGTTAGCACTCCTTTTTTTTGTAACCAAGTGTTAACTTGGAAAGCTGTAAGCCCTTAGGGCATTTGCTTTTGTTGTTAACATGTAATACTTTTTGTAATGAAACTATGATGAATAGATGAATGTTGGTCTTTTGTATCTCAATGCATGCTTATATTGATGGATCTAATGTCGTTATTTTGGGGGCGTTACACATCTCCTCAAACTTGTCATGCCCCCATTTCCTGTTGTGTTTTGACTCCCACAACTTCCTTCCACCAAGTGTCTGTCTAAACAAATTCAAATAACCAACACAAAAATAAAAGCAGGTTAATTTAAAAAAAATCAAATCAATATTGAAATATCCAATCCATAGACAGTTATGTCAAAACAAATCAACATTCTTTATGTGTTGTAAGGTTTTTTCTTAAAAAGCTAAAAAATCCAAAACATAATAATTATTTTAACTCATATTTTAATTAAAAAATCAATAATGATTGTTGGATTACAATTGTTGATTACTTAAATAAAGTTCTTGACTCACAAGTAATTGTAATTGAATGAGTTAAAATCCATATAATTGTTTTAGAAGTAAAATCCAATATAAGTATGTTGTTGATATTTTAATGTTTTTTGTTTCATTAAAGCAAATATATGGAGAGTGTTCCAATTATCTTCTATTGGGGGGAAAACATAATTCGGGATCTCGATGAAGGTGTGTCATATGATGCTGAGCCGAAAGGGATATATGGGGTGCAACTTGGCACCACGCTTAACAATTTAGAGGAGATGTTCATGTCCAAGGTGGCATGTACGGCGAAAGTGTCCGATTGAACTTCAAATGTAGATATTCTTATTGCCAGTGGCAAGCAATAAGCAAATACAAGATATTACCGATCAATGACGATGAGACGTTCAACACTGTATTAAGTATCGGTGGAAGTTTCCAACCACCAAATTGTTTGGAAGTGTACATTGATAAAGAGGTTGTACACAATGTCCCGAATATGACACAGATGGATTCTTGTCCCTTCACTACATTGCTTACACAGAGGATTGACATGACAGTGTTTCGGTCTCCTATGTATGCACCAAATCAATGTTATTCAGTGGGCTACACACGACAGACATTTGAGGGCCATGGTGTGGAATCAAGTTCACGTAGTGGATATGATTATGAATTTCACAATAACACATAATATGTGCCCACCTGTAGCCATCATACCACTCCAATTGAAGTTGCTGGTAATATGGCGAAAACGCTGAAATATGTGCAGTTTGTTGACAATATTGCTGACAATGACATGTATGGTCCTGATGTCGCCCTAGACGATGATGAGAATGAAATGTGTGATGAAGAAAATTTATTGGCCGGATCAGATGATGATGATGAAGAAGATGATGCCGATGCCCCTGTTGACCCTGAAAATATCCCCATTCCACCTAGACCAGAAATCCCTTTCTATGAGAACATTCACATGGGTGGTGATTTTGACATGAGTAGCCGTGATGTCATTCCCCATAACCGGATTTGGAACACTGAAAATCCACAGTTGGACAAAGGGATGGTTTTCGTCGATAAGAAGCAACTTCTACATGCTGTGAAATTGTACCATGTAATAAATAATCGAGAGTATAAGGTCGTAACCTCCAAGCGAGACCTTTGGTTGTCTGCTTGCAAGCACGATTGCAGTTGGTGGTTGCGTGCCTCTCTTAGTAGGAAATATGGTCTTTTTGAAATAAAGCAGTACAGGAGTCCTCACCATTGTTTATACCTACGAATGAATAGGGACCATACTAATATTAGCTTCAGCTACATTGCTTCTCATCTTTTGGGACAAGTTACGGTGAGTATAAAAATATATATATATATATATGTTTGTTTATAGTGTTCATACCCAAATAATCCAACTCATATTTGATTGTCGTTTGCAGAATGAACCTGATATGCCAATTAAGAATGTCATCGAAGATATCAAAAAGACCATGAACTACAGTATATCATACAAGAAGGCGTGGCATGCAAGGGCAAAGGCAATTAGAATGGTATTTGGGGATTAGGATGAATCATATAGGCAGTTGCCTAAATTCATGCATGTATTACAGATATCTAATCTTGGCACCATCATTCAATGGAAGCATAGATATACCGGAGGTACAACCATTATGTTCGTCTTCTACTTTGTTTTCTGGTCTTTCAAACCCGTCATCGATGAATTCAGATATTATAGGCCTATTATAACCATAGATGGTACATTCTTATATGGCAAATACACTGGTGTGTTGCTTGTAGCAACGATCGTCACTACCAATGGCAAAGTATTACCACTTGCATTCGCTGTTGTCTACAATGAGAGTTTGGAGTCTTGGTCGTTCTTCATTTCAAATATCAAGGAACATATTGTCATGGACCAACAGGGAGTGACTTTGATATCTGATCGAGCTAAGAGTATTTCAGCTGCTATGAGGCGGCATTGGCTGAATCCCTCGCTCCAATTTGTTGGATATTATCGGCACTGCCTTCGACATGTTTGTAGTAACTTTAACACAAAATTTAAAAATAAGGAGTTGAAACAACTTCTATGGAAAGCAGAGAGTGCTCATCAACGAAGAAAGTGTAATGCTTACTTAGAACAGATACAGGCTATTAACCAAGATGCCATCGATTGGGTTCGTAAGATGAATCTTATGGAGTGGGCCCTTGCGTATGACGGTGGATATCGGTGGGGGGTATTGACCAGCAATGACGCAGAGTGCTTCAACAGTGTCTTGAAAGGTGCAAGGAACTTACCTATCTCAGCTATGGTTGAGTTTACATTTCGACGGCTCGTAAAATATTTTGACGAGATGGGAGCCCAAGCAGAAATAGATGTACGGAATGAGTTTCGATACCCTAGAGAGATGCAAAAAACTATCGAGGAGGGCATCGCAAAGGAAAATACTTTCTAGTTGATATCATACAATAGGTTAGTTTGTAATGTAAACCAAATTGTTCTTATTATGTTGCGAAGTTAATTACACCTAAAAACATGAACTTGATTAGTTTGTATCAATATTGTCTGATAGGCCCCGCCGCGTATTTGAGGTGCAAACATCTTTTCACCATGGACGAGGTCGCAATACACAGATTGTGCGCGTGAATCAACTCATGTGCAGTTGTGGCAAATACGAGATAAGACATTATCCATGTTCCCACATGCTCGCTATTATGTCTGAATGTGGTGACAATCCACTCGAGTACGTTGATCCAGTATATAGGCTTCCTGTATACATGAGGGTTTGGGAAACTAAATTCAATCCAATACCACATCAAGATTATTGGGATGATCCGCAGTGGACCTTAATGCCTAATGTACTTCGTCTGCAAGAAGTAAAGTGGGGTCGTAAATCTATGTCCCGTATTTCGAATGAGATTGTGATACCCCTGTTCCGTAATTCGTTAATTGGTCCTTAATATGAGTATGATTATGTGTCTAATATGATTTTGTGTGCCATTATGTGAAAATATGTGGTTTTGAATTTCTATCTGTTCACCGTAGGAATATCTGTTTAATTATCTGCTTTGGAAATTAAATTGAAGGCCTTATCGGCCATATAACCCGAAATTGACTGCGTCATTGTGATTGGCATAATTTTTAGAGCCTACGGTGAAGTTTAATTGAAAAATTGATTTGAACCAGATTAAGTTGATTAAATTGGTGAATTAGTGCCCAATTGTTTATTACTATTAAATTGAATTAGTGGGGTTTGTTGAATAAAGGCACTACACTCTCTATTCTTCTCCTTTTGTTACATTTTGGCTGATCATAAACTCTAAGAAGAGAAGAGAGGGTCGGTTAGAGGGAGAGAGAGTAGGAGATTGAAGGTTTGGTCAAGAAACTTGGAGATTTTGGAAGATTACTCAAGAATTGCTATAGATTGTGAGAATTAAAGCTCATTGGTGAGTAACCCATGAGTTCTTGTTATAATTTTGTAAATTTAAGGTTGATTATTGATCAAGAGTAAGAGTTGAGATATAATTGAATTGGTCTTGTTGAATTGAGGGCCAATATGTGCATGCATGAAAGGAATTGTTTTGAATTTGCATGTTTGAGCTTGAAATGCATGAATCATGTAGAGTTTTGGTTAAAGCTCATGTTGTAATCACCATTTGTATCATCTAAGTTGAGAATGAGAGTAATAAGCCACATGGATGTGCCATTCAAAAAGGTATAAGTGTTAAATGCATGAATGTATATGTTAGAATTGAGTTTGGTGTCAATTTGAGCCATGCATGGGTTAAATCTTTGAAATTGAGCTCCATGATGATGTGTTTTGGTGTTTATACCATGTTAGTACAAGTATATATGAATTTGGGGCCATTGTATGAAAGAAAGGTTAGGTAGAAAGTCGAATTGGAGCTCAAGAACATAATCTGGAAAACCCAGAATTTTGATGTCCGCTCGAGCGGGAGAACCGCCGCTCGAGCGGAGATTTCGAGCTCCCAGTATTTTCTTGCAGGCTTGGTATCCGCTCGAGCGGGGAAGTTCACGCTCGAGCGGGGATCGATGTGGGATGAACTTCCGCTCGAGCGTCCTAGTTCACGCTCGAGCGTAAAAATGATGCATCCAGTACTTTTTTGCAGACATGGCGTCCGCTCGAGCGGGGAAGTTCACGCTCGAGCGGGGAGCTATGTCGAGAGGCCTTCCGCTCGAGCGCCAGAGTGGATGATCGAGCGTAAATTTCACCTATCCAGTACTTTTGCAGACCTCAAGGATCTGTTCGAGCGGGGAAGTCCACGCTCGAGCGGGGACCCTGTTTTATGAAATTTTAAAAAATGCATTATGTGTTTAGTTTTCTGTTCTCTTTCACTTCTAAGTACTCTTAGGTATGGATTGAGTATTGTAATTGCGTTAAAGAGATAAGAATAAAGCCTAAAGAGGAATATGTGAATTAAAGAACGGATTGAATTATTTGTGACCCATATGTGTTATGTGATACGTGGGGTCAAGCTCCAGGGCAACTCCACAAGCCGATCACTGTGAGTAATATCTGACATATGTTATTGTCCAATTACTACTTCTATGTAAGTTTTGTGAAGTTCATTAATTTGAATGGTGGACATAGTTTGATCTGAACGTCTAAAAGGCCTATGTGCCAGTTTGATATGGAAGTCTGAAAGGCCTATGAGCCAGTTTGATCTGAATGTTTGAAAGGCCTATGTGCTAGTTTGATATGAAAGTTTGAAAGGCCTATGAGCCAGTTTGATCTGAAAAGTTTGAAGGGCCTAAGAGCCAGTCTGATATAAAGGCCTAAGAGCCAGTCTAATATGAAAGTTTGAAAAGGCCAAAGGCCAGTTGACATGAATGAATTGGGCCCAAGGCCGTCTGTTGTATAATGTTTCAATGCATTTCCCTTACTTGATATTATTCACTGGATTTTCGCTCACGCTCATTCATGTGTTTGTAGGTGAGCCAAGAGAGGTCCAGACCCAGCCCCAGTAAAGCCTAAGTGGATCAACATAGGTTTTGGAAAGTCAGCCCTCGTGTCTCACGCACGAGACCCATCTTCGCCCTTTTGTTATGTATTTATATTTTGTCATGTTGGTGAAGTTTTGTATATGTCTGTATATAGTTCCATGGGTCGACTTAGTTTTGGATGATCCTGTCTGAACAGAATTTTATAGCACTGTATTTCAGTTGTGAGTTATTAATATATATATATGTATGGTTTGTTTTGATGTGCCATGTAAGCACAGCTCTATGGACAAAGTTTTGAATTGCTTCCGTTTGGCCCCCATTAACTCTGTTAAAATACGTTTGGTTTGGTTTGAGGCCATAGGTAATCTCATGATTACTGGCTGGTTATATCCTTAACCCACGGGGGCGGGTTCGGGTCATGACAGAGATGGATATATCAGATAGGCGCTTGACTGCTCGTTGTAGTGAGTGCCAGCAGACAGGTCATGATAGGCGAACATGTTCAGCGCGACTTGGTCAATGAAGACTATGTAATGCTTACATGAGTTTCGTGAATTGTGAAATTGTAAAATGGTTGCGCTTTTTAATTGTGAGATTGTATTTGGACAGCCCATGTGAATTTTTAGCTTGTAATGCAAATGACCCCATGTTAAACTATATTGTAATTGTTAATTTTTAATTCTTTAAATAGGTAATTTTTTTATTTGTAATAGATCATTATTAATTTTTAATTCTTTATATATTGTAATTGTTTTATATTAAAAAAAAAATTACAACTAACATACTAAGCTAATAAATTAAACTAAATATGTATGCAAAAAAATTTAATTGTAGCACATAGGCCTAAGTTTTTTATTGTAGACTTGATTGAAAATGTGTATTACAAAATTCTATACTTAATCAAATAGTTCTTCTACCATTTAAAATTTTAATATTTATGAATAAATTTAATATTTTCAAATGCTCCAAGCATTTTTTACATTTACAATTTATGAATAAATTTATGTAATTTAAAAATTTTATACTTTATTCAAACTTTTAGTATTACAAAATCAATAATTAAGTTTTGTCAAATATGCCATAAATGTAATCATCAACCTATTTTTGAAACAAAATTTTCTCATTCAAATTTTTGGCAAATATTTATGTAGGAAAACTATCCACATATTACTGCACTATGTTCATGGTCATTATTAAGCTTATGTAACTGAGGCCCTAAAATTATTTTGGAAAAGATTTCTATATTAGTTATAGCATAGATAACGGTAGGTTCTGTTGAATTGTTTATCATATTTAATGACACATAATTTTAAATCTTAAAGTAGAAATATATATATATATTTAAAAATCATAAATTATGGAATTATTAGAGTTTGTTTTTATGATTACAATTAGATTTTAGTGAATTGCTTCTATATTAGTGGCACACAAATTTATAATTTTAAAATAACCGAGCACATTTTTTTTAGAAGTCGTCATGTATGGAATAATTAGAGTTTAATTGTTATAGTTAAATTACAGTTAACCAATAGAGTTTTTTGAAATAAAAATTAATTATATTTTAGTGAATTGCTTCTATATATAGTATCACACAAATTTAAATTTTGAAATAGCTGAGCATACTTTTCTTTTACAAATCGTAATATATGAATTAATTACAGTTTTTTTGTTATGCTTAAATGAGAGTTTTATTGTTATGATCTAGTATTTCACTTGTACAGGCTTCATGGCACATCTACCTGAGGAGGTCCCACTTTTCATTCATCCACATCGGGCCGACAGTATATGGGAGCATCCGGTATGCAACAACGTTTGTTGGACTTTATGCTTATAATTAAAATACCCTGCATTTTGTTTTATCTTATGTGATAATGCTATTATTTAAACTAGTCATTATGTTATACAAGAGGAGGCACGCACAGTGTAGACATGCTACCGGGCAGATTCTGGCCTGTGAGAGCATCCGTTGGACCATAGAGTCTTGCAGTATATACTACACGCAGGATTCTATGGTGTCTACCGTATCGGTCATATTAGACTGGACCACCTACTCATCACTACTCTGGCCGAGAGGTGGCGCACAGAGACTCATACATTCCATTTCCCGATCGGAGAGGCCACGGTCACATTGCAGGATGTATCTGTCCTATATGGTCTACGGATTGACGGGCGAGCAATTACTGGTGTTGACCCATCATTGACGAGGAAGCAGTGGATAGCTCTATGTGGTGAGCTATTGGGAGTAGCATCTACACCTGCAGACTTACAGGTAGGTAGACTGAGGGTGAGGTGGTTGGCCGAGCATTTTAGTCCTCTTCCAGAGCAGGCTTCAGATGAGTTGGTACAACAGTATGCCCGAGCATATATTCTGTGGCTTATTGAGGGGGTACTTCTCCCTGATAAGTCACAGAACTTGCTCAAGCTTATGTACTTGCCACTACTGAGAGACATTGACGAGATTGGCGAGTACAGCTGGGGTGGCGCGGCTTTGGCATGCTTGTATAGGATGCTGTGTCGAGCAGCTCAGGTAGGTGCGAAGGAGATCGGAGGATCACTTGTCTTGCTACAAGTTAGTAAGAATTTTATTACATGTCAATTCATATTGTATGACATATATCAATATTGTAATTGCGTTCAAACTATTGCAAATTTAGGTGTGGGAGAGATTCATTCGCATTGCCCCGTCTAGGCGGCAAGTGGTTGCTCCTGGTGAGCTTTCCATGGGCCAAGGAGACTAGCAGTTGCCACCCGAACCTCGAGGTAGCCGGTGGAGGGTTGACTTCGGCCACGAGGTTGTATCGACCCACGTAGTCGTCGTTTATAGAGACCAGTTCAACCGGATGATTGAAGGCGAGGTACGAAATTTGGTGCATTTTGGTTGTCTTGTTCATTGTATATGTTTTGAGTTCACGAGCGAATTTTAATATACTTGTCATTGTTATAGTTTATATGGTAGCCTTATGCTGGGGTCCTCAGCACGCTTCTAGACTACTGCCGACTAGGTCAGGAGATATGGATGGCGAGAGTGCCACTTATTTGTTTTGACGTGGTTGAGTGGCATCTCCCCGATCGTGTCCTCCGACAGTTTGGTCGGGTCCAGTCCGTGCCGGATCAGTTCGACACCGAGTGGTGATTGCATGTGACTGATAGGCGTGGCCGAGCTGGCACTGACTGGAGTCTGTTTTATATGCGATATACACAGCAGTGGGACGCCCATTGGGACAGTATTGTACAGGCTGACTGGAGCGATGGGGTGCTCTTCTCGTCCGACCCTTACATGTTGTGGTATCGGCAACATACACGTCTACTAGTTGGTAATCCGAGCCACCTGTCTGAGTCCAGATATCAGGGAGTTGGGCCTTCTCTTGAGGCATTGGTGAGTATCATAGTATGTGTTAGATATTTATTAAGATCATAATTGATTTACTTTCAGTCAACTGTAGCCTAATACGTCTGAATTTTTGTTCAGGTGGTTGGAGCTGGGAGGTCATATCACTTGGCTGAGGACGCCCTTTTCAGACGTGATGGACAGCATGCCTTGCAGGCCGTTGCAGAGATCCGAGACTTATTGTACGAGGTGATCCAGCATGCTTATTGGGGGGATCGTCTGCATTTGGCCACTACAGTGTACACATTGCAGCAACTGCTCTAGACACATCAGTGCCATCCACATCAGTGCCTTCCACTTCAGCGCCGGCCACATCAAGTCCTTGGACATCAGTGACCTCACCGCATGCTACCCCATACATATCTCCAGATTCCCTCCACGTACATCCTACCCAGCATACTGGCATACCTTATGTAGCTGACCCTGATTAGACACCTCCCCGATACATGCATGAGGTTGTTACCCCACCTACCAAGTTACCACCACCACACAGTTTAGGTGTGTGTAGTATTGGAGTTGATACATGTACATCACATACTCCCACACTACATACACCTACTTTTGTGGGGACTAGTTTGACGGCGACCACGAGTATACATGATGCAGTTCTCATTGACATCTCCCACGTTCAGGATGAGGTCCATATTGAGGCCCCCTCCAGAGCGCGAGGGAGAGGCCGAGGTTATGGTCGTTGCGGACGTCGCGGCCGAGGTCGGGGTGCGGGCAGAGACAGAGGTCGAGGTCCAGCTGCAGATCGTGATACAGTTGCACCAGATGAGAGAGTTTCACAGCTCACAGTAGTATCCGATGTTGGGCCAGAAAGAGGATCAGGGGCAGCATAGGCAGGAGAGGGAGGGTCATAGTCACAGGCTCCACAGGTAGTTGCTGGAGGGCCACATGCAGGGGAGGGAGTGCCACAGGATCCGCATTTACGATTGGGGGAGCTACATATTCAGAGAGTCTATGGCAGGAGACCGAGGAGGGAGGTCCACGGTCGGGGTTGTGGGACTGGGGGCAGGTCAGGGCATTAGAGGGTGTGATATGGAGTGTATAGTATTTTTTTATTTATAGTTTTTGTTATAGTTTTTGTAAATCAAACTTGCACAGAGGATGTAAATGTGCTATATTTATTTATTCCAAAATAGAATTTTACAAATTTTGATTCTTACTTATTCTGAGGCTTTCCTAAATACTTCAAATATTCAAATGATGATGTCACAATGGGTTTAAACAGGGTGATTATATACATAAGAGATTGAAGTTGCGCTGCATTTGGTACCATATGGATTTTCGTTTTACAATAATAAACTATATAATTTTTAATACAGTTTTTTTAAATTTTTTTTTTTTTTTTTAAGAACAATGAACTATTTCTTTACAAAAAACACAAAATAAATAAATAAATAAATTTTATTTCTTATTTTGTACTTTTTTTTCCCAAAGAATTTGATAACATAATGGAAAATTTAAGAACACTTTTTTTTTGAAACATACACACACACAAATTTAAGATTAAATAAGACTACCCAAAAAAAAAAAGGTACAGAACCTGATAATATAATAGAAATTTTAAGAACATTGATTTTTTTAAACAACGTGCGCACACACACACACATACAACATTAAGAAAACAACCACACAAATTTTTTATACTCTACTTTTTCTCCCCCAAAAAACAGAAAGAAAGAAAGAAAGAAAAAAGTTCTTGAATACTTGAATACTTGAATAGTCTTTCTCAAAAAAAAAAAAAGGAAACAAATTTTAGTTTTTGAATAGAGTGAAGATGATGAACTGTGGAACTTACACAACAGTTTGTTATAAATTTAAAATATAAAATTAAAAAATTAAAAAAAAAGCGAGAAGATGGTGAAACGTGGAACTGCACAGCAGTTTCTAAAATGTGGGAAGTGGAAAAGTGGAAGTTATTTACTGAGTTAGTAATTTACGATTTTACCCTTAATTACAAGTTGATATAAGTTTTAAAATAATAGATTATTTAACAAGTTATGGTCATTTTAGGAAAAATAGAATTAGTTTTTGTAAGTCAGGCTTCAGATTCATGACACCAAAATTGGTGTTCCCCTTTAATAATAGAATAGATTAACCCCACAACTGGACCAATAACTTGCAAATGGGATTTTTTCTACAGCTCCCAAATTCTGTAATTTGCCAACCCCACATTCCTTCCTTTCCATCATCACTGTGGCCCTCTTCACTCGAAGAACCCAAACTCCCTCTACTGGACCCTTAGCCATGCCTTTGACGTTGTGTCGTTCCCCAAAATTTGATTTTTGTCAACAGCCCACTCGTTGCCACCATTGGACTCGCTATTTTTATTACAACTCCAGATATTTGTGGGTGACTCATTCTCATGCTTGGTTTGAGATTGTATTTCAACTTTACTTCTCTCAGTATTCGAAGAACCCCAAACAGGAGAAGTTTTTGACTGAGGTACATGCTCTACATCTTTTTACTTGACTGTGTGAGCTCCCCAATTGGACCAACCACTTGCTTTGGACACCGTAGGCCCTGACCCCCAATTATCTCTTCTACCAACATGTCAACTGGGTTACGAGCTTGCAGAACAAGTTCATCTGGTACTATGAACAAGTTCTTAATTAATGGAAGTTCAATCATGAAGAAGAAATTTTTTATTTGTGAAACAGAATTGAGCTTCTCTGTAATTTTGAATGAAGCTAGTATTCCGTCTTTAATAATAAACAATTTCTCCAGCACCCAAATTCTATATTTCGTCTTTAATAATAAATAGTTTCTCCAGCACCCAAATTTTGTAATTTGCCAACCCCATATTCCTTCATTCCCATCATCATTGTGGTCATCGTTCTTACTCGACTTCTTCCAGGAATTGCCTGGTGAATCTTTCTACCATCCTGTCTACGACTGTAATTCAATTTTACTGTGGCCCTCTTCACTCAAAGAACCCCAACTCCCTCTGCTGGACCCTCAGCCATTTGCCTTTGACGTTGTGTTATTCCCCAAAATCTGATTTTTGTCAACAGCCCACTCATTGCCACCATTGGAGTCGCTATTTTTATTACAACTCTAGATATTAGTGGGTGACTCATTCTCATGCCGGGTTTGAGATTGTATTTCAACTTTACTCCCCTCAGTATTCAAAGAACTCCAAGCAGCAGAAGTTTTTGACTGAGGTACATGCTCTACATCTTCTTACTTGACTGTGGGTGACTCATTCTCATGCCCGGTTTGAGATTGTATTTCAACTTTACTCCCCTCAGTATTCGAAGAACCCTAAGCAACATAAGTTTTTGACTGAGGTACATGTTCTACATCTAGGTACTTCACTATGGGTGTGTTTCACAGTGTTGTCTGCGACTGAGAAAATAATTTCGATTTTATCTCATGTAACTTACCTCATGGGCATTTCAAGACACTTGAGGGTATTATGGGCATTTCAGTATTTATTTTTGATGACATCAGCAGCTTCGGTTAGTTGGGTGGACAACAGTACAAAAATGAGAGAATCTTGATATTGTTAGTTAAAGTAGGGCAGATTTCTGTAATTATTAAAATTACAGGACAGATTTCTGTATTTGTCAAAAATCTCAAGGGAGGTAAGTGTAATTTACCGAATACAAAAAGAAGCAGAAAATGCAAAGAGGAGAAAAGGGGATAACTGTGAAGTTTCGTAAAGTGAAAATAAGATAAAATATAGGCTGCACTACCAATCTTCTTTACATATCAGGTGGCCATTTTATTTTTTTGTTTTGTTTTGTTTTGACCATTGTTTTGGTGAAAAAATCAACGATAGTTTTGTAGGTTGAAGTGAGTTGGAAGGTTGTGTATTTACTTGTACTCTGTTTCATAGTTGTTTATGAACAATATTGCTTTAAAACAAAGAAAGTTAAAGCCTCTGTTTCATTTTATGATTTAATTTATAATTTTTTGCAAACACCAGTTTGTACTGAAATCGTCAGTTCGAACTGACTACTTACTGTATTAAAAAAGCAAGCATTAGAAAATAGTTTACTGTGGCGATGTGACAACTCACTTCATTACTGATTAATTTGACAACTCACTACTCGAATATGAAGGGATTGCATTGTGAAAAAGACAACCCAGAATTATTATTTTATCTGACAACCACGTCCATGACTGCATCACAGGTACACAAAGTCACGGGTACTCAGGATTGCATGAAATGAATAAGACAAAATAATATCACGGGTATCACTTTTTCCACAGTGCCCAACATCTCAATTATCGTCACCATGTCATCTATTTTGCATGTCTATAAATAACGCTACCCTCACTATGATGTTTGTTCAAGTCATAACAATAGTAATATATCTACAATTACTATTATTATTAATTTTTTTTATTTTATGAACAATGTCTTCAAGAGGTGTAGGAAGTTTACGCCGTCAAAGAAATCTGAAAGTGTGGCTACTACCTCCATTTACTTATGACTATGAGAACGAGAAGTACTCGAGTTTGAAGGATTATTATACTGGTATCCGAGCAGAATGGGCGTTCGGGGTAACAGAGCAAGAAGGATTGTTTAATGATCTACGTAACTTTGGGGCACCAGTACCTCATTGTCGTTTATTGACCATGGCTAGATGAAATGTGAGTGACTATGAAAAAGTAGTTACAAGAATTAAGAAGGAGAACAACAAAATGTTGATGCGGAGATGTCGACATTTCATGCTTCAACTAGCCACTGAAATGGCAGAAGCAAGCAACAGAGAATTGACAGTGATTGAGTGAAATAATGTCTTAAACAATGAAAAATATCTCTCTGACTACTACATGTCAGATGAGGAATGAGAAATCAAACACCTTTATCTTTCATATATGTTTGTATGTTGTGTCGTATCTTCGTTATTAGAGTGTAAGACAATGTTGTTATTCATCTAGCTTACGGATGTATTTCAACTATTTGTTATATGAACCAAAAGTTTATGAAATCACTAAATTTATAAGTACACATGTCAAGATTCGTTATGAATTTCTCTTCCTATTGATAACTCATGTATAAGCATTGCAAAGCCATTACAATGAATGAAAACGTTTGGTCATACATGCAACCAAGTTCATTCAGTATCATCATTATATTCCACTTCAATAATGCATAAAATTATGAAAGCCTAGTTCAATTAGCATTCTTCAAAATAACAATAATGGAGAGAAAGCAAAGGTATTTGTTATTTGTAGAATTACAAGAACTATTCAAAAACTATTAAAATTTCTCTCTTCATTGATAAGTCGTGGATAAGCATTACAAATCCATTACAAGATAAATGGTTTGGTCATTCATCCAAATAATTTCATTCATTATCATCATCATCTGACATCTGAATATCATATTCATCCATAGCATCCATGCTCCAGGTGAAGTAGTGGTGTGCATCATCCATTAACCCATCTTCAGTACGCTCATTTGTTGTCTTCATTAGTTCAGACCTTTGCAAATGTTGGGTCATGCGATTAACTTCGTCGCGGATACGATACAATGCCCTTTGCAACAACTGTGGAGTGTCAGTTGGCATACGTATGGCTAACCGACGAGGAAATTTAATATTAACTTCACGACATAGCTCAACGAGAACGTTTGCTCGAGTTATGCAAAATTCCCACTCAGCTCTCATGGTATTGACGGCGGCATGTGAGTAACGCAAATTTGGATTTAATGGGTATTGAAATTCATCTCCATCTGCAACCAATGGCAACCCACTGCTGAATATAGATCAACCGCTGTATATCTCATGATGATATCGCTCGATATAGCTATAAAACTTTTGTTGTGGCATGATGCGACATTTATATCACATATACATAGTTGTTGTAACATGCACAAATTCAAAATGGAGATGGACGTAAGTATTCATGTCTTATAAACTCTAAACTCACATGCCGACAATGAAGTACTGATACTTCAGGAAGTTCACATCGTAGCTGTATGTTTGAAATTATTGTAAACAACTATGCATCAGAGTTGTCACGTCAACTTTTATGACCTGAACAACTATGCATTAACTTTATAGGAGTTGTCACTTCGACTTTTATTGACTACTCAGTGCATATCTGAAGGTTTTAAGCAAAGTTCAAATCCGCTTAGAAATTTAATTTCACTTTTTCCGCTTACAAATATAATTCAATTTATTTTGCCTTGACAATATATTTAATTTCACTTTTCACCTTACATATTTAATTTAATTTAATTGGAGAAATTTAACCAATTTAATTTCAAGTTAACTATGTGTTGATTTAAGTCGGTGTTGTTCTTGTCTGCATACTAGGTTAGTTTTTATCTGCAACACTTTCAAGTTCTATACATCGAAAAACCCATTCATTCTAACTCTACTACAAATTAATCTTCAATACATTCTAACTCTATAATATTTTCTCTTCAAGGTTTATGAATCTATTTGAAGCTGCATAGGATGGCTTTTTAAACACAAAGGGTCTAATTGTTTTGTTGTTTTGTTTTGACACCCCATCATCCCATTATGAATTGCAGAAATTCACATGGGCACAATAGCTATGGTACGACCTCTTGATTTTTTTCATACAGTGAGTAGTCTCGTCAAAGTTGGCGCAGTGATACGTCCAACATTTCTCAGTGATGCAGTGACTTTAACAAACGTAATAAATTGTATGCTTTGTTTTTTTCTTCCGATGCTATGTGACTTTGTGCAGCGATGCAGTGATGCATGTGATTTTTTTCCTTAGAAGCAGTGATGCATGTGATGCATGTGACTTTGTGCAGTGATGCATGTGACTTTCTGACTTTGTAAATTATATACTTTGTGACTTTTTTCCTCACATGCAGTGATGCATGTGACTTTGTGCAGCGCGACTTAGATGCTTTGTTTTTTCCTCACATTTCAGAACTCATCTAAATCACATTTATATGACCACATGGCAATAGTGTTGACAAACAACTATATAAAGGACTGAAGGAGTGATGGTAAACACACAACATTTCCACTCAGTTCGCCCTAGGAAACTATCGTTCATCTATTGAGAAAAAATCAAATGGAGTATAGATTCACGGAAGGGGGTAAAAATCGCAGAGGTGAGAGTTCACGACGAAGAAGAGGAATGGGAAGGGGACTCGTAGGGGGTAGGAACTTCAAAAGAGGTGAGAGTTCATGCTGAGGAAGAGGAACGGGAAGGGGAAGTGGCGATGCTGAAGATGAAACACCATTTGCTTTGTTAGATGCCTCTTATGCTTATCATGATAGGTTTGGAAAGCAACATTTTGTCATGCCCAAGTACTATCGAGATCCATGTGGTTTCGTAGAGGATCCATCTGATAATCAAACAGGATATGGTTTAGCAGATGCTAGACTTCTGAAGTGGCCCGCACTATTTATAGAGCGAGTGCAAATGGAAAGATTGTGTTGAGAAAAACAACTGAAGGTGCCGAAAGCACGTTCAGTTGAGATCCAAAAGGAAGATCCAGATAATGTTGATCGACTATGTGAAAGACTTCGATGTGAGATTTCTCAAATGCGTCGTAGGTCAGCCCGCGATATGAAACTATCTATACTTAAGTCGGATGCCAAGAAGAACGGAACAGCACCAAATGCTGCGGCTATCAAGGCTATCAAGGACGATCCTACACTTCTCTCTGACCCTAAGCTCTCTGATTGTTCGGACTCTGAGATTGCCGATTTGAGCGAGGATTAGGCGTCTATCTATCTACTAAATTATATTAGGTTATCCATAATTATGTGTTGTGTGTGTTAAAATAACTCTTTCGACAATGAGTTTGTGAAATGTTTGTCTAATATTTGTCTATGTAACTGTTAAGTATTGTATTCGTCGCTTTATTTTATGTACTGTGTTATGTTGAATGTTTCCACAAATTATTTTTGTGGGATACTTATGTTTGAACTACCTACGTTGTTCTAAAGTCTTATAAGTGTTGTAGTCATACCTTTATTTTGTTTTCTTGTTCGTAGTAGTAATTAGCAAATTAGATACTTTGTATATGCTGTGTAAAGTTTTATTCAAATATTTCTTGGCAACAAATATTTAGTTTCGAAAATTTTGCAAAAATAGGCTTAGTTTGGGAAATAAATTAGTATAGGGGCTTAGTTTGGGAAAAGCCCCGACAAAATCTCTCTGAAACTGCACAAAATGTTCTCTGGAGAGGGTGCGTGTCTCGAGGCCATTATTTTCTTCTTCTTTTTTAATTTTTAATTTGTTGTTTTTATTTTTGTCCATTATCGATCTTTTTTAAATTATATTTGAATTATATAACAAAATAAAAATTTAATTTAAAAATTTATATTTAAATAACAATTTAAAAAATATCAGGTAAATTAACCAAATATTTAATTTACATTTTTTCATATTTTTTTTTACTTTTATATTTTTAAAGTCATAAGTGGTGATCATTGATTCGATGGTAAAATCTTAGTCTAATAATCTTTGATATGATGTTTATGTTTGCTTGTTTGTGGTTTTCTTTTTATTTTTTTTATGCCACATCATTACAGCTTAAATCAGAACTCCAGTTTTAGAGCTCTTAATCATTACTCTTTTGACAATTCATGCTGTTTATTTTTTTAAAATTTTATGTATAAATTATTTATGTAAATATCAAATTGATCTGATAATCGTACATATAATTTTATCATTTTAAAAAAAAAATAATGGATACGAAACATAATTTCAAAATTACATAATTTATTTTTAAATATTAAAATAATAAAATTTGGTAGCTAAGATTGTTTATCAATACGATATTTTATATGAGTAATTTATATATAGAGATCTATAAGATGACTGAGTGAATTATAGAATGTGGATTGAATAATAATAATAATAATAATAATAATAATGAACAGTTGTGGGTTGGTTTCTGCTTAAAAGCGTGGTTACGAACCACGTTTTATTTAAAAAGCAAATTTTATTTAAAAGCGTGGATGATAACCACGCTTTCTTTAAAAAATAATTTTTTTTAAAAGCGTGGTTTCTAACCATGCTTTCTTTACAACACAGATTACCTTAAAAGTGTGGTTTCTAGCCACGCTTTCT